>JAFISB010000047.1:0-219744 GCA_022560015.1 Diplodia mutila | reverse complement strand
GGGTGGGGGGGGGGGTGGGGGGGGGGGGGGGGGGGGGGGGGGGGGGGGTGGGGGGGGGGGGGAGGGGGGGGGGGGGGGGGGGGGGGGGGGGGGGGGGGTTGGAACAGGGTACGATTATTGATAGTCCGTCATGATGTTTTATTTTTTTTTTGAAGTATTTGAACCCGTTCGTCTGCACTATCACTAGCACTTCCAAATACAGAGAACAACTTCGGCAATGTCATTCCTCGCGACGTGAATCAGTATCCGACCTCTCCAGACGAGGAGCGAACAATATCTACACAGCGCAAACATAAACAGAAACCAGAAGCTAAAAGACTTACTTGTGTCTATACATCTGCAGTTATACATCAGATTCGTGAGTTTCCACCCATCTCATAAGCCATCTCTTACACCCGGTAATACACCACCCAGAACAAAAATCAGTTAAAAAAAGAAGAAGAGATCAGGACCTCAAAGAAAGAGACATCGCCCTCCTCCCGGGGCGCCTCTTCCTCCCCATCCCGACCCCCCTCTTCCGCACACTCCTCTTCTCCGCAACCTCGCCACCATCCGCAAACACGCTGCCGGGTCCGAAATCCGGCTCGCCGCCCAACGTCCCAAAGATATCCCCCACATAATTCCCCGCCTCGACGCCCGCCTCGAACGTCGCCTCCCAACCCGCGACGATGCCCCCCACGACCTTGACGCCCGCCCGGTAGATGTTCTCGATCGCGGGCGAAAAACCGCCCTGGTCCGCGTACAGCAGGTTGTCGACGGCGCTCTGCCCGGGGAACGGGCGGTCGAAGTCGGACGCGGTGCGCATGACGACCACGCGCGCGACGTCGAGCAGCCCCGCCGCGGCGCCGCGCACCAGCGCCTCCAGCGTCGCGTTGTCCTCCTGCTGCGTCGTGCAGTAGACGCCGCTGCCGTTGGTCGCGACGCGCGTGTAGGCCGCGAAGGCCTCGCCGAGGAGCGTGCCCGACCAGTAGACGTCGCTGGTGGCGGTGTCGCAGGCGGATACCGCGGGGGGCGCGGCGCCCGCGGCGTAGAGGTCGCTGCCGTTCGCGCTGGCGGCGTAGTTGGCGCGGTACGCGACGGCGGCGGCGCTGTCGTTGAGGGCGACGCCGCGCGTGAAGTCGATGGCGAGGTCGCGCAGGGCGGCGTTGAGCTCGAAGACCTCGGTGCCGTAGATCTCGCCCGGGTAGGTCAGCGGTTGCGAGCTGCCCTGCGGGACGTAGCCGGTCGACCAGTTGGAGGGGATCTCGCGCGCGTCGAACTCGTATTGCAGGGCGACTTGCACGGCGAAGCGGGCGAAGGTCACGCCGCCGAGCGTGCCGACTTCGGGGCTGATGCCGGCGATGCCCGCGACGAGGAAGTAGGTCGAGGTCAGGTCGAAGAGGTTGGATGTGTAGAGCGCGGTGAGCGTGACGGCGGCGTTGATTTCTGTGGGGGGAGTGTGTGTTAGCCTCGCTTTGCAAGCAAGTACGAACGGCGGTAGTATATCGAAAAGTCCAATTCTTCTAGTGGGGAGGGAAAGCTCTGAGCTGGAGCGGTTGATGCTCAGAACAAGGTTTCCTTGCAAGAGCAAGGCGGTTCCCAGTCAGTTTCTCGTCAGGCATTCGACTCCGCGGCAGCTGCAGAACATCCTTGCTCCACACCCCACCCCACCGCTACTTCTTGACCTCTTACGATTTGCCGCCTAGCCAGCATGTGACGCGACGCGGGACAGTGCAAGCTCAGACATAGCCCCGAATAGGGAAGTGTTGGGACAAGCAGGGTAATAACAAATGCTTAGGAAGCCAGCCGCAGGAAGTCGATGATGATGTGAGAAGGAAAGGTAGGAATGGAGAAAAAGAAAAACAAAAACGGAATTGACACTTACCACCTTCACCAGTGATGAGCTGGCAGATTTCACCGTCAGCCGTGCAGTAGGCTTCGGGGAACAGCGGCGAGAAGCCCGGCACGGTGACGTTGTTGGCCAGCAGGTCGAATTCGGGGATGCCCCACCACACCTCGGCTTCCGGATCGAACATAGACACGATGAAGACCTTGGGCTTGATCTTCTCTGTCGCTCTTGAGTGCAAGTCTCTGCTGTCGACTTCGGAGCGGCGGTGGTGCTGTTGAGCGGCGACTTGAGAAGCATCTTGTGGAGAGGTTGAGGGAGAAGCGGAGACCGAAGCGAAGAGGATAGAAAACGCGGCGGCCGCGGCCGCCGTGGAAGAGAGCGTACAAAGACGCATTTTTTGGTAGAGGCGTCTAGTAAGATGCTCTTTGGACCGTTAAGGAGTAGGGTATCCCTCGACGAAGAGACCACGGCAATTGGCGCCTTGGTGGAGCGGATCTCTTTGCAAGTCCTAGGTAATTTGATTGTTCGTTTCGTTACAAAAGATGAAGTGGGACTCCATGGCTTTTTAAAAGGCCTGCCAACGGGCCTAGGTAGGCTTCAAGACCGAGTGCGGTGAGAATAGCAGCGGGTCCGAACGAGACATGGGGCATGCATAGATAGTAGCATTGGCCAGGCGGGCAGAGCAGATCACTGCGGATTGCGGGACATGGCCGTGAGATTCTGCAGCCGGGGCCAGCGGCCCCCTCCAAAGACGCGCGCTTTTCGGAGACTCGAGCCGTACCAAGTTAGATACGCGGATAAGCGATAGAGAAGAGCGAGGTGCCTGGATTTCGAGACGACATCTTGTCAGCGTCGTGCGTGCGGGATCGGCGAGCGAATTCGTACCTGACCCGACCGATCACCCTAATCGGGGGGCCGAGGCAGCTTTGCACCAGTAGGAGAGGCCGCACTGAAACAAACGCTGGAGAGCCGCAGCAGAAAAAAAAATGTCGATTGTGGCAGTGGTCAGAAAGTTACTGCCATGTGCGACGATTACCTCATCTTCGTACCAACAGCTCGCACAAAAAGACGGACGGACGACTCATCAATCCTTCACGCACTATTTCAGGAAACTTGCTCTTCCAGAGCATAACCAGTGGCATTTTCCCTAACAAGACCGTCACCCGATGTCCTTGGCTAACCAAGATTAGGTCCCTAACGATAGCGGTCAATGTAGCGGCCGACCGGCCCCGTGGCTTGCAAAAGAATGACTGGTGGCTGTCAGCCGTTTATCTGTCTCTGTCCAGCTGCACGAAAACTCGAGTTCGGGCACTCCTAGAAATAGGCTTGCCTCTGGCCAACTTTTGCAAAGCTGAACTTCATCTGAACCAAAAGGTTTCTTCTCCAACCGTATCAACACAAGACAAAACTTTTACCAGTTTGTGTTTCACGGTAATCACACCCGACGATATTCGGCTTCCCCCACCGGGAAGGCTTCCTCGTACTCCGACCCACGACCACGACCACTCTGTACAAATTAGACGAGGAAACTGGTACGCTTGCGTAAGGCGGGTTGAGAGGAATACGTAGAGGCAGGGAAAGTAGTCGCAATGGCGGCCGGTGGCATGGAATGCGTTAGTATCCTCCGATAGGCGTTCTTTTCCTTTGCCGATCCCCGCTCTACGCTGAAAAGTGCTTATCGCGTCAAGAAATCTCTTATGTAAAACAAGACTTTCAGGTCAAAAAAAAAATAAGACGGAAGCGATCCTTCAAAGTTGGTGCGATGCGTGATTTTCTTCCCTCTCTGCCCAAGCATTGGACAACTGTATAAACGACTCTGGTGGATCCGGCTCGTGTAGATGTGGCCGATGGCCGAAGCCGTTCCTGGCGGTGTATGGGGACGGCGCCGCCCGGATCACCTCTGCATGTGCATGAAGCACGAAATGTGGGTTTGGCCCGAGGAAGAGGGAAGGAATTCTCCGTCTCATCGATCTATTTTCCAGAGCTTCTCTCAATTCATAGACTTCATTTACTCTTCGGCGCCGTCCGACGCCAGCTAATAACCCGACGTGGAAGAGCAGATAGAGCTTACGTACCCTCATCTTCGGAGATACCACCACCTTTTCCCTCTTATCTGTGTGTCTCACAATCTTGAGCAGATTTCCGCGAGATACCGAAAGACCATTTAGTTTCTATTTTGGATCGTTCGGCAACTGCGTGCTAACTAGGCACGCTGACGCGACCCCGCGTCCTTCGGCATCGATCTAGAATGTTAGCTCCATAGATGTTTGGATGAGGCTGGAACGTCGACAATCTAGTAGGCTTCCATTGAGCTCAGAGCGCTACCCTAGTATCTGCGTATACTTCTCTAGCAACCCAATTTTAAACAACATAGTCCCTACGAGTATCGTACATATGAGGCTTTGGTCGCACTCGGCTCAAGCCCGGCGACGTATGGAAGCACGACTCCCTTCTTGTCGACCAGCCCACCTATTTGCGAAATTGACACGGATTAGAGCTCTCAGATGAGCTCGCAAGAATGAAGTGAACTGAAATAACCCCAAAAGACACCGCTACATTTTCTTTACCCCGTCCAATCTCCATCTTACCACACCACAGACGATCTAAATCACACCCACCCACCATCTACAAGCTCGCTCTCATGCCTTCAAAAGAAACCAGCTAAAAAAAAAAAAGGAAGTAAACCAATCTATCTATCACCCTCTCTCAAAACCCTCCCCCCTTCCTCAAACCACGAAAAACAGCCAGCCCCACCCTACCTCCCAACGACGTCCTCCGGCCTCCCCGCCCTCACGACCCTCCCCCTATCCAACACGACCGCGAAGTCCGCACCCCGCACCGCCTCGACGCGATGCGCGATGGTGATGACCGTGCTCCCGCTCAGCTCCTCCCTCAGCAGCAGCTGGATGGCCGCGGCCGTCTCCTTGTCGATGCTGGCCGTCGCCTCGTCGAGGATGACGACGGGGCTGCGCCGCAGGATGGCGCGGCCCAGCCCGACGAGCTGCCGCTGCCCTTGCGACAGGTTCTTGCCGCCGGCGTCGACGCGGGAAGCGAGGGTCCACTGCTGGGGGGTCTGGTTGGTTCCTCCGTCGTCGTCGTCGTCGTCGTCGTCGTCGTTGCTGCCGCCGCCGCCGCCGCCGCCGCTGTTGTTGTTGCTGCTGTGCTCGTTGAGGACGCGCGCCAGCACGGCCGCGCACTCGGCGTCGCCGTGCGCGCGCGTCGGGTCGAGGTTGTCGCGCATCGTCCCCGGGAAGAGGACCGGGTCCTGCGCGACGAAGGTGACGCGCTGGCGCCAGGCGTGGACGTCGACGGCGGCGAGGTCGAGGCCGCCGACCGTGATGGTGCCGCCGTCTTCGGGGCTCACGGTGCGGAGGAGGGAGAGGGCGAGCGTGCTCTTGCCGGAGCCCGTGCGGCCGACGACGGCGCAGGTGGCGCGCGCGGGGATGCGCAGCGAGACGTTGGAGAGGGAGGGCTCGAGGTGCGGCGCGTAGCGGACGGTGACGTTGTCGAGGACGATGTCGCCGTCGGCGGGGCCGGGCCAGTCCGGGGGAGGGGTGACGGCGCCGACGGGTTCTTCGGAGAGGTGGAGCAGCTCGACGACGCGCTCGACGGAGACGAAGTCCATTTGGAGCTTTCCGTACTGCTTGCAGAGCGAGTGCGTGAAGAGGACGAAGTTGGAGGCGGAGGTGAGCATGAAGGCGGTCAGGCCGGGCGTGAGGTCTTCGTAGAGGGCGAGCAGCGTGAGGCCGAAGGTCGAGAAGGCGGACAGCGCGTCGAAGCGGTAGGTCAGCCATGCTTGGAGGCTCCAGTAGAAGTGGTCCATCTTCTGGAACGCGTCGGTCACGGTGATGACGCGGTCTTGGAAACGGGGTTGAGCGCGGAAGGCTGGCTGATGGTTAGCGATGTGGGTGGGCAGAAGAGGCGGGAGCGTACCTCGAATGGTGGTCAGCCCGTTGAGGAGGACGCCGAAATTGGACATGAGTGGGCTTAAGGAGACCATCTGTACGGAGTTGGGTCAGCATTTGTCACTGTTAGGGTAGGGTGATACATACCTCAAGCCGGCGAAGACTTTGTGAAGTCGGCAGGAAGCGCATGAAGATGTAGACGAACCACGCGGTAAGCACGAGGGAGACAATGAGAAACAAGGGGGTGACCGAAGCAATCACGACAATAGCCGCAATCCAGCCGATGAGATACCATGCCACACTCTGAAGCTGGTCGCTTATCCCACCATCCAGCGTTCCAATGTCTGACGTGACACGATTCATCAACCGTCCAACCGGAGTGACGTCGTAGAAGCGGAAGTTGGCGCGGCTGACCTTCCACATGACTTCTCTGTACAGGCGTTTGCCTGCCGTGTAGACTATGATGAGGAGAGCGACGTCGGAGAGGAAGTACATGGCTGTCAAAAGCATGGCAATGAGGAAGTACCAAAGCAGCCACGGGCGGACATTTGCTTCCGGGGGCGGAAGTCTGTCGAAGAAACCTGAGAGGCTAAAAGAAACAGACTGTTCGCCGGCTTGCTCATAGGCTTCTCCCCAAGCCTTGAGAAACCAGTAATTGAATAGCCTAACAACTCGGAACAAGGCGAAGATCACGATGAGGGCAATCCACCATCTGATCTTGCCAGCCTTGATATATTCCCAGTAGACGGATGCGACTACTTCACCATGTTTTCTACCCTCTTCTTCGATGAACTTATCTGGCTCCGAGTCAGGTTGCTTGTCTTCTTCCTCGGTAGAATCATCTTCGAGAGGGGAAATAGCTGCAGCCTGGGCACCCTCCGGCCCATGTAGCTCTACAGTCAGCGCTTCAGCATCTACCAGTTGTGCCTTGTTATCTTGGATCTCGACTATTTGATCTGCAAGATGGCACACCAAGTCAACTCGATGAGTGACAAGTAGAATGGTACGCCCTTCAACGAGAGGGCCGCGCAGAAGCCTGTTGACGATGGTCTCCGCGGTGTTGTGATCCAGAGCTGCCAAAGGATCATCCAGCAAAAGCGTCCGCGCTGGGCTGTAGATTGCCCTCGCAAGCGCAACTCTAGCTCTTTGTCCACCGGAAAGACCGACGCCATTCTCGCCTAAGTCGGAGAGGTCACCGTGCTTGAAGTTTGCCATATCAGGGATCAAAGCGCAAGCTTCCAGGACTTGTTTATACCGCGACTCGTCGAGCGGCGATGAGAAAAGAATATTTTCTCGGATACTCATGTGCTGAAGCCAAGGAGACTGAGCGCAGTAGCCGATCATCTCATCCGGCACAACGACGTCACCGGCTCGCTTATCGAGCTCTCCAAGGACTGCTTGGAGGAGAGCCGACTTACCTGTCCCGACTTTGCCAACAATGACCGTCAAACCAGTGGTAAATTGAAGGTTCAAGTTGTCCAAGACGGTGTTTGCGGAGCCAGGCCAGGCAAACGTAGCATCGTGGAAGGCGATGTCAGTTCCCCGCAGCTCGGAATATTCCTCCTCCTTGTCAGGTTCAGCCATGAAGTCGTTGATACGGCCAACGGCTACAGAAGCGTTGAGCAGAGTTGTGATGAGACCTGGGAGCTCCCGAAGACTGACCGCCAGCATGTTGAAGAGCTGTAGTGCAGGGAAGGCAATGTCCACTGAGAGAGTTCTTCCGGCGAGCAGAGTATACGCGAAGAAGGCGCAGACGGGGAACAAGCAGCCAGCCATCAGATTGTTTGAACCGATCAGCATCTGCAGCATTGTAGTGATGACTCTGAGGTTTAGCTCGCGCTGCCTGGCATCCATGATTTTGTTCAACCATTGGTCCTGCCAATCGTACCATCGAAGGTGTCGAATGGCCTCAATAAACTGTGATGTTGCGTGGAGCCTCTGATCTGTGGCAACGCGCCGGATGCGCTCCCAGCGCAGCAGTAGTCGAACGAATGCAGCATTGAGAAGCTGAGCGACGATGACCACAGTGACGCCAAAGAGACACGGCCACCCAAGTAGCTTCCAGATCAGAATGACGGAAACAATCATGCGCAGTGGCTTTGTGAAGATGTCTGGAAATTCCCAAAATCTGGAGTAAAGACGTAAGAGATTGTGTGGGAGATTCGAGCAAGTTGCTTACCTCTGAGCTACTTCATACACGTCGTTCCTGGGATTTAGTGAGCAGCTTGTTCCGAGATGAAGATGGCTGACCTACCTCATCAGATTGAGAATCTTACCCATCGAAGCGGGTTGCTTTGTTGCTTCTTTGTGGGCTTTTTCATCAGCTCGAGCTCGCCTGAGGCGAGACCGGAGGCGGGCGAGGAAGCTCATTCCTTTGGTCGATTCGGCGGAAGATTGGTCGCTCTCATTTCCGCCGTTGACGACAACGGCATCTTTTCCGTCCTGCTTTTTCTTCTCGTCTTCTGCAGTACCGAAGGATTTGCGAGTCAGAGTTTTCTCGTAAATCATGGTGATCATCTCGCCTCTGGACCGCTCGTAGCATCGTCTGCAATACCACAAAGAGACGACGGCAGACTGGGCAGCAATCATGCGAACAGCGAGAATGGAAGTGGCAAAAACGACGGCTTCTTTCCTGCCGGAACCACCGCGCTCAATGGCACGTAGGAGTTGTTGAAGAAGGACGGGAGCAACGAGATCTGAGGAAACATCAACAACCGCGCAGAGCAAGCAGAGAAGCAAGTGAGCTTACTTGATGCAGACTCCAAGACGGCAAGCGTGGTGGTGATGATCAGGTCCAAACCATTAGCTATCAGTAGCCGTTTGATCACACTGCCTTTGAGTTCTCTGAACAGGATGTGGAGGCGACTGTGCTGGAAGTCGTAGGGGAGGAACCAAACATCTTCGTCGTTTAATTGTTTCTTCGCGCCGCGAGCGATCAGGGGGGTCATCCAAGACACAGTCAGAAACTGCCAGAGAGTGAGATTGTCCTCCGGACTACGCAGCTCGGAAGTTGGAGGTGATGAGGGTTTGCTAATGCCAGTGGTAGGCTGGTTGGGGTCTCGCATGGGCATGCCGAAAATGGCAGCAACTGCAAGGGCGGATATGCATGTTTCCGAAATGGCCAAGGCCAGAAGAGATTTCGATGCGGAAACGGTCAGAAGCAAAGCGGCCAGCCGGCACACAAAGACAGTGAGCAAGAGGCCTAGGAGGGCCAGAGGAGTAGATTTTGGGCGCTCAATGGCGACAATGAGAAGGGCGATTGCCTACAAAGCTTAGTCAGCGTGAGCATCTCATCGAGACGGAGTGGGAGGCTCACCCATGGCGCAACATCGAGGGCTCCGGAAGGCGAGCGAGGGGGTAGGGCGGCGGCAGCGACGGACAGTACGAGAGCAATGGACGACAGGACGAAAAGAATGGCAGTCCAGTGAGTCCATGTCTTGTGATTTGCGTGAGAGGGCAATTCGGCGGCGAATCGCTTGGACCACTGGGGTCTTCGTTTCAGAAAAGGGAGCAATGCGTGCAGCAGAAGCACAGCTGTTGCGACAGCAGCGGGGACGGCGCTGAGGTAGCGATCGGCGCGATCTTGGTCGAAAATGGGAGAGGCGAGCACACTGCTGCCTGGGTCGCAAGCACCAGCGCACGCCCGCCAATGCGCAAGGGGCAGCGCATCGTCAGAAGGCGATATCATGGCAGCACCGGAGTAGAGGAGCCAAGCCTGGCTGGGAGAGGAAGGCGGAAAGACGGTGTTGGGGCTTGCGAGAAGCGGCGGCAGAGGGTGGGTGTGGCGGTGACGCGTTACACGCACATCCACATCCACATCCCGAGCACGCAACCAACCCCGGACTGCTCACCCTCTCGGCCTGCCTGATCTGATCTGCCGCGCTTGCGGAACGGGTGAGCCGCTCGTTTGGAATTTTAGCCCAGTTTCTCCACAAGACCAATGGACACTCACGTTGGCCTGATTGCTGCCTGGAGTGCGGCCTGACTTGGATGAGATGCCATATTCTTATCGATAAGACCGGAAAAAAAAACGTGGCCGCCTTCGCTTCTCCCGTCTTCTCTGACTGCCTGTATACTGATCGCAAGCTTTCCCGCCCCCATCTCCATCTCCAGCACAAGGCATCTCCATTCCTCGTCCGCGCCGCATCACCCGACTGATGCCTAGACTTTGAACCGCACCCTCGCTTGCGCCATGCGCCCCGTTGCTGAGCCTCAGCGGCTCTCACATCTGACCTGTCATTGGTTCCCCGCCTGTCAGCCTTCGCTCCAACTCGTCACACTGGGAAATTCCTCTTCAGCTCGGCGTCTCAAAATGTCATCTTGCGCCGACTCTGTGCCCATAAGACTGTGCCGCATCCTACCTATGCCTTGTCGTATTTTTAGAGGTGACAAGTGAGACCCGTTATAACCCCCGCAACACCATCGACACCTCTCTCTCTCTCTCTCTCGCCATCTGCTCCAACCATGAAAATGTCCAGCTCGGAAGATCTGCTGAATCTTCAGCCATTCCAGCCCGGCGTCCCCACGGGCTTCGCATCGTCGGCAGATATCAAGAATGCATACGACAAGGCCCGGCTGATCTGTCAGCATCACGGTACAACAGAATCTCACCCAAACTCTACCTCTTGGCTTCTGACACGACGAAGGACTTTCCCTACACGATATCCTCACGCTTTCGCCAAAGTTCTGGAATTTCCACCTCGACACCATCCATGCTGCAGCCAACAATTGTTTGGTGCTTCTGACCACCCACCTGAATCTCTGCGTCGGCACTTTGGGTTCCTACTTGAAGGACAGACCTGATCTCGAACCGCTAATCGAAAGGCTTCTGAAATTCGAGATCAATGGCCAATTCCTTCTCACCGAAGTTGGATGGGGAGTTGATGCCGACGAGTTGAAGACGACGGCAACCTTGCAGTCCGATGGTACTTTCCATCTCCACACTCCCTACCAGCAGGCCGCAAAGTTCATGTCACCAACCACGCCCGATGCTGGAATGCCGAGCGGTGCCATCGTCTTTGCGCGCCTGATCGTCAATGGGGAAAACAGAGGTGTCCGCCCTTTCTGGGTGCTCCTCCACGACAGCGAGCGGATGGAAGAAGGCGTCATCTCCTACGCCCTGCCTAAGCGCGCCGGAACCCAGCCCACCGACCATGCAGTCACAATGTTCAACCACAAGCGACTGGCCAAAGACTCCCTACTGGGCTCGCTGGAGAAACCCGCCGACCCCGTCACCCACTTCGCAACCATCGTCTCGCGCGCCAGCATCGGCACCCTCTCGCTCTCCACAGTCAACGTCCCCTGCCTGAAGCTCTGCTCCTACATCGCCGCCAAATACTCCCAACGCCGCACCGTCACCGCGCCCGACGGCCGCAGCCAAATCCCCATCCTCCACTACCGCACCCAACAACGCCCCATCCTACACGCCCTCGCCCAATCCCTCGTCTGGGCCGCCGCATCCACCCACTGCGCGACCATCTTCTCCTCGCCCACCACCCCCACCGCCCTCAAATCCGCCCTCGCCATCTCCTTCAAGGTCGCCATCCAGACCCAAACCCAAGCCGCCCTCACCCAGCTCTCCTCGCACTGCGGCGCCCAAGGGCTCTACGAGCACAACCAGATCATCAGCTGCCAGAACCTCATGCGCGGCAACTCCCTCGCCGAGGGCGACGTCGTCGTCATCGCCGTCCGCCTCGCCACGGACCTGCTCGCCCACCGCGACCACCCGCTCCCGCCCCTCGCCTTCCCCGACGCCCCGCTGGCCCGCCTCGCCGCCGGCCTCCTCGCCGAGGCGCGCGACGTGTACGACGCCCTGCCCGCGGGCGGGTCGCGGGATGTGACGGACCCGGCGTTCAACGCGAAGGTGCTGCCGCTTTGCCGGAACGTCGTCGAGGCGATCGGGTGGAGCGTCGCGGCCGATGCGGCGAGAGCTGCGGGGAGCGTAGCGGCGGATGTGCTGGATGTTTTCGAGGCGGGATGCGTGGCGGGGGCGGAGGGGTGGTTTGTGGAGAATCTGGGGTGGAAGAGGAGGGAGGTGGCGGAGAGGGAGGAGGTGGCGTTGTCGAGGCTGTATGAGAGGTTTGATGAGGTGGTGGAAGGGTTGGGGGTCGGGGCGTATGCGAGGGTGCCGTTGATGACGGAGGAGGCGTGGGAGGCGTTCGTGGGGAGGTTACCGAGGTTTGAGAGGGAGTGGTGAGAAATATTTGGCGTGGTTGGGTTTGGTTCGATGAGGTTCATATTAGTAGTAGCAATATTTTCATTTTGTTTTCAGCCTCTTCTCTAAATTTCGTTTAGGGTCTTTCGAGATGGTGTCAGGATACGCGACAAACGTTCACTATTGGAGATCCGTCATCCAGCACGGCTTCGGCCTTTGCGTGACTTCCATCTTCGATTCTTCCTTCTTCCCGCCAGTCGTCTCCCGTCGTCACTCGAAGCACGCAGCCACCGTCACAAAAACACACCCCAGCACCCCAACCCACGCCGTCATCACAGCGGAATCCTCCACCCCTCCAGCTCCTCCCTCGTCTTCTCCGCCACCCGCTGATGCCTGTTCTCCTCCCAAACCGCGCCGCCCTCGCCGAACTGGTTCGACAGGTGCCCGAGGAAGAAGTCCAGGTTCTTGTCCGCGGCCGGGAACGCGTCGCGGAAGGCGCCGTAGATGGCGTCGACCGACGGCTTCCGCGGCGCCCGCTGGATCTTCTCGTCGAAGAGCCGCAGGTACGCGCGGTTGTGCGCGAGGTCCTTTTGCGCGTCGAGCTCCCACCCCTCTTCGATGTGGCCCGGGATGATCTTCGCCGGGCGCAGCGACTCGATCAGGTCGAGCGTGCTGAGCCAGGCGGCGTGGATGGCGGGGGTTTCGATCTCCTCGGCCCTGTCGTTGTGGGTGGTGTGTTAGTTTCTTCTTTTTCGTCTCCCGCCCTTGCGTACCTCCTACCTGCGAGCCGGCAAGGGGGGAGAGAGAGAGAGAAAGCGGCGAGAGAGAAAAACAACCAAACAAACCGAACATACCAAACGTGCGTGCTCCGCGCATACACCGCGTCGCCCGCCACCAGCGTCCTCTCGCCCTCGACCCAGAACAGCGTGTGGTCCACCGCGTCCCCCTGCACCGGCCCGATCAGGAACACGAGCCCCCCGTCCACCGACACGAAGCTGAAGGCGTACGGCTCCGGCTTGGCCGGGGCGCGCGGCGAGAAGTTGTGCGCGCCGAACCGCGCCGGCCAGTACGCGACCTTGTCCGCGTACTCGCGCTCGATGCCGGCGCAGACGTAGGGCGCGGCGAGGAAGCGCGCGGCGGGGAACGCGGCGAGGATGGGGTTGGCGGAGAAGTAGTGGTCCGGGTGGTGGTGGGTGACGAAGACGGCGGAGAGCTGGGGGGAGGAGAGGGGGGGTCAGCAGGGGGCGGTGGGGAGGGGGGGTTGGATTGGGTTTTCTCTTTTTCTTTTCTCGGAAAATGAAATGGTACGATGCAGAAGTAGACGTTGACATCTGGGAGTTGGGCTTGGACAGACTTTTGTGTTGGGTGCGGTCTTCCTGATCCACGCTACGACGGATTCGGCGTCGGGAAGTAGGAATGGTGGGTCAATGAGGATGGAAGATGTAGGACCGGTGATGAGGGTCGTGACAGAAGAAAGACCCTTGACAGAGGAAACGTGGTGGTGGGTTTTGAGTGGCATGGTTGATGAAAGTGGTTGCGGCAGGAGCTTACGGTCTGTTGTCCACGACAGACGTGGGCTTCTATATGTATAAGGATATGGCCAGTTTCGCAGAAACCTTGATATATGCATCTGACTGCCGACTCTACTTTCCATGACTGTCTTGAAAGCTAGTGTCAAGTCCCGCTCGACCCCTCTTTGACCCAACTAAAATGTGGGGTTGGCTGCATTAACAGTTTCGCGTAGCTCTGCAAAAATATGACTAGCAAACTATGATTACGAGTAAGACCCGCAGAGATGCCGTTCAAAGCCTCGAAAGATCCCTGCGTTTGGCGTCAGGAGTATCAGCATAGCCAAGCTCAATCCGAGTTGAGAAGAAGCTCATATAGCAGTGACAATGTGACACCACGAGGGACCGCGCAGCGAGTGGGCTGATCAACGCGGGTTGCGGGAAGCGGGGCAACCCAACGTTGAAGCTCCTGCCGAAGCCGAATATATACATGGGAATGCGATGAGCATCGATGTGCAGGGTTCGGTAGTACCGTTCGGCATTTGCGACTTTGACCCACTGTAAGGAGCGCATCACGGCACTTGATATTGTAAGCATAAAAATTGCCGATGCTTGATTAGCGAACAATTCGACAGCATGCATGAGAGGACCAATCATCATACACAGTCGTCATCTACAAGCTATACATAGTGCACCACAATCAAAAGCTCAACCACCCACCATCCACGCTCACAACCGCACCATTGCTCCCCTTGGCGCTCGGGCTCGAATAGAACAGCACCGTCTGCGCAACATCCTGGACATCATTCAGGCTCTGGATCATCTGCTTTTGCGCGACCGCCCAGCCGTCGGGATTCATCCCCGTAGCCATGGCCTCGCTGATGTTCGTCTGCATGCCGCCCGGCAACACCGCGACAGCCCGGATGTTCTTCGCGTTGTACATGGCCGCCGTGTTCTTGGTCAGGCCCAGCAGCCCGTGCTTCGAGGCCGTGTAGGCAGCTCCTGTTGCCGTGATTTGCATTTAGTAATAAGTTGCGTTTCGCAGAACGTAGGAAAGGTCGAGGGTGAGAGATCAGGTGGCTTGTCGGGAGGAAGGGAGACGAACCGGCTATGCCGCTCTTCAGGGAAGCAACGGAGGCGATGTTGAGAATGATTCCGCCGGCGGGCTCCTGCGCGAGGAATTGATTGACGGCCAGCTTGCAGAAGAGGAAGGGCGCGGTCAGGTTGATGGCGAGGACGCGATCCCACAGCGAGCGGTCGACGGCGCCGACGGGGTCGAATCTATAGATCCCGCATTATCGTGGTTAGTTTTGTCGATGTGTGGTAAAGGTCTCGATACCAGGGACAGATGCGAACTTATCAGCGACGCCTGCATTGTTGACCATGATGTCTAGCTGACCGAACTTCTCGATTGTCTTGTTGAAGACCTCGTTGACGGATGCTTCATCGGTGACGTCGGTAACTGTCGCGAGAAATTTGTCGTTGCCATGGGTTCTCTTGAATTCACCTGCTGTTACGTTGAGGCGATCCTCATTGATGTCGCAAATGGAGACTTTGGCTCCGGCATTCAGGTACGCTTCCGCGATGGCCTTGCCCAAGCCTCCAGCTGAGCCGGTGATGAGGACTACCTTTCCTGAAAAGTCCATACTGGGATGTGGTAGAATCAAAGGATTTGGAACGATCGAAACGGAGAAGTAGAGGGATTTGTGGATATGGTTCAGGTACCGGAAAAAGACGACGAAAGCTGCCACAGTCAACAAGAGCGGAAGAAACAGTGTCAGTTAAGTACCCTACGGGACCTACGTAGCACGGCCCGTGGTTCCAGCCATAGCTTAAAGGGTCTGCCGTACTCCTTGTGTTATGACTGGCTGGTGAGGTCGAAGCGAGCCAGACTAGACTGGTGGTGTACCAATGCAGCAAGCCTCAGGAGCTGAGGCGGAGCAAGAACCCAAGCGTAGAAGCGGCAGAGGCATTACGGCGGCCCGCTCGCAGTTTCGTCTTTCGGACCGTTACGTTCCTTATCTGCCGTTGTCATCGTGGACGGATCGTTGGAGTATCCGGTAACTCGGCGTTCGGATCGAAATCGACATGTCCGGCGGGTAGGAGTCTTGCGTATTATCGCCGGGCAGGCTCGAGTTTCCGTATGACGATGGCACCGATGGCACCGTTTTAAGAGCAGTCAATCTCGGTATGTAGAGGCGTGAGGATTTTTTTTGAAACCGCTGCTTCTCATGTCAAAGCGATTCTCAACCGGTTCAAATGATGACACTGGTACTGGGTCCGAGTGGCCGTTCCGGCTGCGGTCCGAAGACTGGAGCCGGAGCCGTGTGCACGTCCCTTTCTCGGCTGGCTGTCCATCCGCGGAGCCGTTCGTCTGCGTGGTAATGTCGAAACTCGAAAGTAATTTTCGGGATGGCGTTTAAAAGGTCCGAAAAGTGTGCTACCGCCGAGCACCATATAGACTTGAAGCAGAACAGAAATCGTTTCGCGATGACAACGTTCCGGAAAGCTTGCAGGGCCCAAGACCAATCCAAGCTAATTCGACTATGTCTACATATTGCTCATCGAAAGAAAAGCACCACGGTGGAAATAAAGGAAGAGACCCCCAGTCTCGAGAGAAACACTGCATAAATGTAGCATCCTATTCCATGAATGGCCAAGCGGAAGAAACACGAAATTCAACAGAGTCTGGGTCTGTAAGCCTCGAGAGAAATTGCTCGAATGCTCTAGAGAGACAGAGACTATATACCAAGAAGCCCGCTTGCGCTCGAAATCTCTCCAATATCCAGAAGCAAACTGACTATTGAAACACGCTTGAGTGCCACTGCCACTATGATTGGCGCCACATATCCGTCGCTCTCGACATTCATCGCCTCCGAGATCGTTTTTTGGAGCTCAATCAACTTTGCTTCGGTATGAGGGCCTTGGCACCAACCGAGTCTTCCTGTCACAGAGTCTGATCTGGCTCCGATGTACTTCAACATGAAGTCCACAAGCTCCTCATTGCCACGCATGACCGCTTTTGAAACAATGCCGACTAAAACTCCACCGGGGTCTTGCACTTCAGTCGTCGCAAGAACTTCGGTCATATCGTGTTCTGTTGGGTACTCAGGAGGCCATGTGAGAGTGTTGCCGTAAACGACTGTTCCAATCAATTGAATCAGGATGTTGGTCGCTTTTTTGTCCCGGAGGAGGAGAGCTTGCTGAAGTGCAGTCCGAAGGTTCGCATGAATCCCGTTCAGCGAAGCATGTTTTGCTGTTAAAAGTTCTAAGAGGATTGGATGGGGTGCGCTTGTCGCATGAGCCGACGGAGAAGCTTGTTTTGGATCCGGTGAAGCCTTTTGAGATAGCAACAGTCGAAAAATCTTGTAATGGTGCCTTTCAAGAGCGCAATAGAGCAGAATCGCAGGTACAAGGTCTCTTTTGTCCTGGCCCTTCATTCGAGAAAACTGTGAGTCGGTCTCCGGCAAATAAAGAGCCGAGAGAAAATGAGTCGCCAGAGAGAGATCTCTCTCGTCAGGGGCATCAACAACACATCCATGGTTTAAGAGCAGCTCAACCACGTGTGCATTTCCTAAGAATACGGCAGTGACTAGAGCATGGTGTAGTTGTTGTGGCTCTAAACCGCCGATGTCAGCGCCCCATCCCAAGAGCACGTTGGCCGCGTACGTGTTGTCCGATTCCACGGCAACCGTTAGAGCATCGTGCAGACTATCTGTTTTCAAAGTACCAGCCTCGACTGTATACTTGGCGAGTAGCTCAACCATGAACGGTCTGTCCAACTGAATGGCAGTCTTCAGAACATGCTCCCATTCTTTTGTTTTTAGAGCGCCTGTCATGTCTCTCAGGTCCAGGAACAATTTGGCCATGGATACGTGGGTCTTCTGCTTTCAGATTGCTCGCGATAGATCTATGGCTTAAGAGCAGTTCGGCCATAAAAACCTTGCCTGACTTTACAACAGCCACAAAAGTGTCATGTATTTGTGAGTCCGTTCTGATCATCTCGGCAGTATTGTTTAAGATCATTTTGGTCATGGATTCGTTTCCCGATGCCACCGCAAACTCTAAGACATCTTGTATGTCTGATTCCCGACTGTGGTTCAACAGCAGTGCAGCCATCGGCAGATTGTCACTGTCCACGGCAAGTTCGAATGCATGGCGCACTTCCTTCGCTTCTATTTTCGGAATGTGGTCCAAAAGTAGCGTAACCATAGCCAGGTTGTTCTTGGCCAAAGCAAGATTGAAAGCATAGTACACTTCTTCCGATAGCTGTGAACCGTGTGTTAAGAGGAGCTGTAGGATGGACAGGTTCTCCTTGTCTGCGGCTATCCGTAATGCTGAGCCGGAACGGATTTCCACCACATCCTCATTGTCGCTGTCGTCGTAAAACTCCTCAGTGGCATAGTAAACCAGCTCGGAGGATGATTGAGTGTTTGCTCCGGCTCCGAGTAAGATTCGTATAAGCTCCTCAGTATTTTCGCCATGTAGATTAACCATCCGTGCCACAGCGTAGTATAAGGCGCCATCAAGATTGAAGTCATTTTCAATGAGCTTGATGAGTAGAGCTTTGTTGTTCGTCCGGATAGCATAAAGGAGAGGGGAAAAGGCCGGTTCCGAGGTTTTGGGAGAAGCGCCAGCTTCAATCAATCCGAATGTGACTGCTGAAGCCCCAGTAGAGACCGCCACCGATAAAGGAGTTTCGTAATCATCGTTCTCTGCGTTGACATCTACAAAATGGCTTTTGGCAGAAGTTGGGAGAGAGTGCACATCTGATAGAGCGGATGCTTTGGTTTCTGTAGCCTTGCCATGTCGATATGACCATTTTGCAGAGCGGTCAAGCAGCTCTTGGGCTACATCGTGGTGGCCTTCCCTCATAGCAATCAGAAGGGGTGTTGTTGCAAAAAATGATGAAGAAGGATCGTATTGGACTCCTGCTGAGGAGTGGCATGAGGAGCAGAGGGGAGGGTCACCCGAAGGTGCCTTTATAACCCAATGCGGATGACTAAGCTATCTACTAGTACTAAAACAGCTTATATTACAACACACCTCCTTCGCGTAGTGCCTAATTAGGCAGTACGTGATATAAAAGAATAGTGTTAAGGCTTAAATAAGCAACGAATCTGCTTATAACGAGAATCGACCTTCTAACTAGTAAAAGATAATTATAAAAGAATCTATTTTACGACTACTTAGGTAGGCGTAGCCTAGTAGAAAACACGCCCGATTAGTCCTACTATTATAGTAAAGGAATAAATGGCTATTATTACTTATATAGTAGTAAAAAAAGGGGATTACCCGTTTAGGTAGTAGTTAAAAAAAAAGATAAATGCCTCGCCGTTTACTTAACGAAGTACGACTATTTTAGGCACGCGGTTTCTCGGGGTAGCCTATTGCGGAATAAGACAACGTAATAGATACGCTTAAACTACCTATAAGTTAGTTTACCCTATACCATCTAGCCGATTTTAGTTAAAAGAGTAAACTGCTATTATTATTTATAATAGTAAGGTAGGCTACTTAAGTAGGTATACGAGTCTAAGATGTTAAATAAACGCTTAGTACTTCTACTTAGATAGTGCCTTAGTAAGTCCGTTAGCAAGTATATCTACCGTTAGTATCTAGCGAAAGTAAATGTTGCCCGATTAAGCCTCCTATCGTAACTAGTAGTGGTAAATATCGATATAGCGAAGCTTAGTATTTAGTTTACTAGCGTTCTTCTATATAAGCGTAAGTATTTGCTTATTATTATACTAGACCTTAAGAAGGTATCTAGAATCGAATATAACTCCGCGGAAGAATCGCTTCTACTAGTAGTACTACTTAGCGGTTTCTAAAAGGGCTAGAAGCTCTACTTCTATTATTAACGTTATAACGGTTAGTTATTTAGACGCTTTCTAATCTATAGGGGCTCCGAATAGGGTAATTAATAACTCTTAGTAACTTCTACGTATAGCGAGGTCGTTTATATACGAGGCATCGCTACTAATCGTAAAGATATTTTATTTATCCGGCGTATTACCGTTATAGTAGATGGCTAGGTTACTTATATTACCGAGATACTCTAGGACTCTTTAAGCAAGCTAAAGGTAGCGCGAGAAAGGATTAGTAAAGTAGGAGGATAGTATAAAGAAGGCGTAAGAGACGTCGAAGCGTATACTTACGGTAGTAAACTAGATTAAACTAATCTTACTTTAATACGTATAAACCTCCTCTAATAAAGCGTCTTTACCCGTATTAGGTACTAACTATTCTTCTAAGGGTAGGGGTGTTATAATATTCGTCTTCTTAACGTTATATCTAACTAATAGCGCGTTAATATATAACTTCTAAGAGAGCTATAATAAGCGCTTCTATCGATCGCGAACGATTCTAAGTACTAAGAACTACTAAACCTCGCCTATTATACGCATTTTATAGCGCTTAAAGAGGTCCTCCTAAAATACGTTAGCGAATACCTTATCTTACTTAGTAAAGCCTATAATAACGTTATCTATAAAGAAGAATATAAAGAGGCGATAGTTCGCGTAGAGGTAGGGGGTATTAGATACTAGTTCTAGTTCTAATTCGGTTAGAGTATTATAGAAGTATTATTACTAGAGGGCTAGCGACTTCTTTAGGCCGTATAGTGCTCGATTAAGACGTAGAATCTAGTCTAGCGATAGATATATACCTTTAGATAGCTTATAAAACGTTTTCTCGTCTAATAAGACGTAAGAGAATATATTAACGACGTCGTACTATCTTATTTTAAGATTAAAAGCGTAGATAATCGCTATAAGAGCTCGAAAGATGCGGAAGGCTAGAATAGTAGCGTAGATATCTTAGTTAGTTATTTAAAGATCGCCCCGCACGTAAATCCTTACTTTAACCTTTACTAAATAGCCGTATTCGTTAAATTTATACTTAAAGACCTATATAAGGGGTATAACCTCCTTATTTATCTTCTAGGCTTTATAGATCGGTATAATCGTCTATACCTTCTTACCCTAGGCTTACTATAGCTTAAGATCGATAGCTCGTATAAAATACGTACCTAGCGGATATAACTTTACGTCCTTATAGTAGCGTAGTTTAGGGGGTAGGTAATCGCGGTAGATCCGCGGAACCTTATCTATATTATTAAGAGGTCCTTCTATTACGAGGGTAGCGTATTGCTTCTTAGAGCTCCGCCGAGTTCTAAGAGAGGCGGTTAGTCTTTACTTCCGTTAACGATAAGTAATTAAATACTTCGTTATAAGTGCGGAGGTAAACGATAACCTCTAGGATTAGTAGCTAAATACGTTATTATATAGTATTACTAGGTGCGCATGCCTACGCGACCTTTCTCTTTAGGCGAAGATAACTCCGGGTCCTTTTATCTCGCTTATACGAGGAGTACGGTTGTCCTCTAAGGCGCCTAGATTATATTTATTATCGTATTAAGCCGGTAGCAAACGTCTCTAACGTCTAGAAGCCTACTCGGCTTTACCTTCTAAGTCTTAGCGACGTTTAGGGGTATCGGATAAGCTCTACGAGCTTATTTCCTACGGGGGTTACTCCGCGTTTAATAAGGTTAGTATAGGTAAGCGATAATTAGGTCCGGTTTCCTTATTTAAACGATAGTATAGACTATCTTCGGGTTGCTCGCTTTAGTTAAACAACGTATTTAAACCTTAAGGGGTATTATCTTACCCGATTAGGATAGAATCTTTAGGTTATTTACTTATATAACGTGTCTAAGGAGTGAAATTTTCCTTAGATAACGACTTATCTAAGTTAATAATATCTTCTAAGCTTAAGCGAATACGTAGAACGACCTTAGCGGGTTCTTCTTTCGCTTCTAGAAGCTTAGTATAGCTTTCTTACTCCTCTAGATAGTAGAAGATAGATTCGTTAAAGGTAACGTCCCTTAAGCGAATAATGCGGTCCCCTAGAAGGTACTACACGCGGTAGATATTAGTAGAATCGTATCTAATAAGATAACTAACGAGTGCTCGTTCTTATAGCTTATTACTACGAGAGATAGTTTTATTAAGAGCGTAGGTTTTGCAACTATATACCTTTATATAAGACACGTTAGGTTTAATACTATAAATAAGTTTAAACGGTATTTTCTAATAAAGACGTTAGATAGGGGTTCGATTATAAATATAAGCTACTACTCTAACCGCTTCTAGCTATAAGGACTTCGGTAGGTTTACTCCTACACGTATTACGCGTACTTTAAGGATAAGTAAGTGTTCTAACCTCTTAGAGTATCCGTTTTAAGTAGGGGTATAGGAAGTAGTAACTTTCTATATAATTCCTCGATGTTATAGTTCTTATTTAAACTATTAGGTAAAAGATCTTTCGCCATCTAACCTTAGAAACGCTATTCTATAGCTAAATCTAGTAGGGATCTACGTAAGGGTGTTTAGAACTATACGGTTACATTCGTTTTTAAACACGTATAACTCCTAGATTGCGTAGTGCGTTACTACGTATTCTAAGTAGATAATCTACTCGTATTAGTTATATGCGGGAATTAATTAAATAAGGTCCGTAGTTACCTTAAAGAAGGGTTAATCTAACGATTTCTCGTAGTTATTTAAACGCGCGATAAGCTAGTATGCTTTTAAACGCGCGTAAACGTTATAATGCGTAGGTATTAGATTCTCCGTAAGCTTTACTCCTTAAACTACTTATAGAAGTACTTAAATAACTACTTAGCTTATATAAGCGAAGATATTATACTATTACGTAGTAAGTAGATTACGGGTAGTATATCTAGCCGCGATTCTTAATAGTTTTATCTAAACGTACTCTATAAAGAATTATCCTTCTATATAGATTAGATTATATACGAGGGTATTAGTATTTTTATTATAAAGATACTTTCGTCTCGAGTCGATATAGACGTTCTTCTCGTCTATTTTAGCGATAGAAACGAGGTTTACTATAAATAAGGGTATAAAAGTAGCGTCGCGTAGAGTAATCTACTTATCTTTATCTTCTCGTTTAGTATTAACGTAAACGTTACTAAATAACTTAATAGATAGCTTAGTATTACCGTAGACGATAAAGTTATCTAGGCTAGTATTACGTCTTTTAGTATATCGCTTCTTTATATAGCGGTTATATATATAGTATAAAGATCTAGTATCTACTAGCTATAATAGCTAAAGACTAGTAAGGCGTTTCTTACGCTTCGCGGTAAATAAGCTTACTTTAAGATTATTATTAGTAATAACCTTAGATATAAATAAGCTAATAGACGTATTATCTTCGCTATCTATTATTAAAGCCTACTTTTCCCGTTTAGGCTTATTATTATTGCGCTTACTAGCGATCTACTTAGATCGAGCGAGGGAGGCTTTAACTCGTTTCTTTATATTAGAGTTCTTTATTATCTTATTAATCTTATTCTATATCTTCTTATTAGGCCTCTAATCCTTAGGCTTATTTAGATTATTAGGTACTAGATACTAGTATTAGTTATACTAGTAAGGGTAGCCGTAGACGTATTTAGATAGAGTTAGCTTATTCTAAGGTTATCCGCGTAAGGTAGTAGTAAAGATTACTCGTAGTTTAGTTCTAAGAATAGCTTACTTCTACCTATAGTACTAGCGATAGTTAGTAATAACGTTAAAGACGTCTTAGTTTATTCTATTATTACGAATATCTAAAAGTAACGGTATTACGTACTTAGAATCGTGCGCTAAAATCGGCTTAAGAAAGGTTTAAACACCTTAAAATCCTTAGATATTAGGAAGCTTAATTACGTTTACTTAATATACGTATTCCTCCTAGTCGGATAGCTATTTAGCGATACCTTAGGCCGTTAGTAGGTTAGCTAGTTTATAAAGCTTATTTAGAACTAGCTCTTATTTAATTAAGTATAACGGCTCTAGCCGTATCTTTAAGGCGCGTAACTAGGTATAAGAGTATACGTCCTCGAGTCGTTATAGTAGTAGTAATAACGATAATAATATAGAGTTCTTAATAACCGTTAATAGATTAAAGATTTTCTTTTTAAGCTTATTATACTTCTTCTTATTCTTATAATAGAACTTTTACTTCTAGCGAAGTTTCTCTTTATCTACTTTTATTAGTATACTAGTAGGTCGTTTAGGCTTCTAAGGCCTAATTAGTTACGTTAGACGATATTCTTACGAAGAATCGATAAACTCGAAGATCTCTATCTTCTTTAAACGAGAGATAATAATAAAGTACTATTTCTTCTAGTTCTTAGCTATCTTAAGCACGACGATTAGCTTAAAGAATAATATAGTAGATAGTAACGACTAGTAATTAGGCGTTACTAAGCGAGAAGTAGGTCGAGAAGGCGGTTATAGCGCTTATAAGGGTTAGAATATAGTAATATACCGCGACGATTAGCTAATTAAAGTAATAAGAGGTCTAGTAATACGTTATAATACTTATTATTAATGCTTAGCTATTATTTTAATAAACTAGTAATAAAACGAGAGGTTATTAAAGTTATTAAAAGCTAAAAATAATAACGACGTTTCTATTAGAGGTATCGTCTAGATGCCTTAGAACGATAGATAGTAGTTAAGAGGGTACGCTTAGATAGTAGAAAGTATTTATAACGCGGCCGGGCTTATAACTATTATAATAGATAATAAAGAAGGATCGTATTAAACTTCTATTAAGAAGTAGTATAAGAAGTAGAGGGGAGGGTTACCTAAAGATATCTTTATAACCTAATACGGATAACTAAGCTATTTACTAGTACTAAAATAGCTTATATTATAATAGTTCTTAAGTCGTTATAGTAGTAATAGTAATAATAACGATATAGAGTTCTTAATAATTATTAATAGATTAAAGATTTTCTTCTTAAGCTTATTATACTTCTTTTTATTCTTACGATAGAACTCTTACTTTTAGTAAAGTTTCTCTTTATCTACTTCTATTAGTATACTAGTAGATTATTTAGACTTCTAAGATCTAATTAGTTATATTAGACGATATTCTTACGAAGAATTAATAAACTTAAAGATCTCTATCTTCTTTAAACGAGAGATAATAATAAAGTATTATTTCTTCTAGTTCTTAGCTATTTTAAGCACGACGATTAGCTTAGAGAATAATATAGTAGATAGTAATAACTAGTAATTAGACGTTACTAAGCGAGAAGTAGATTAAGAAGACGGTTATAGCGTCTATAAGAGTTAGAATATAGTAATATATCGCGATAATTAGCTAATTAGAGTAATAAGAGATCTAGTAATATATAATAATACTTATTATTAATACTTAGCTATTATTTTAATAAACTAGTAATAAAACGAGAGGTTATTAAAGTTATTAAAAACTAAAATAATAACGACGTTTCTA
This sequence comes from Diplodia mutila, assembly GCA_022560015.1. Taxonomy (NCBI): domain Eukaryota; kingdom Fungi; phylum Ascomycota; class Dothideomycetes; order Botryosphaeriales; family Botryosphaeriaceae; genus Diplodia; species Diplodia mutila. Next base: position 195,027 of record JAFISB010000047.1, on the reverse strand, counting down.
TTAGAGATATTATCTAGATATCTTAGAATAATAGATAATAGTTAAGAGAATACGCTTAGATAGTAGAAAGTATCTATAACGCGGCCGAGCTTATAACTATTATAATAGATAATAAAGAAGAATTATATTAGACTTCTACTAAGAAGTAGTATAAGGAGTAGAGGAGAGAGTTACCCGAAGGTGCCTTTATAATCTAATGCGGATGACTAAGCTATCTACTAGTACTAAAACAGCTTATATTGCAACAAAATTGGTTAACATTCCGCATATCCGTCGGCAATCCCGGTCAGAACTTCCGTGTACTAGTCTCCACACGTGCAGATGCACTATTTCTACCATCATCCACTGGCTGTGAAGGCAATGGTCAAACCTGTCCGTCCTCACGTGGAGTAGATCTTTCTGACAGCCAAACGAGCCTTGGATTTCAGCAGAACGCATCACACAGCTGGGAAGACATTGGCATCTACCACCTTGGGCTGGACGACAATCTCGGATTTGCCGATGAGGGTGGCTACTACGGTTATGACACAATCCGCTTGGGGTTCAGCCAAGACACAGACGCAGTGAATGTGAGTCATAGCCAAGTAGTAGCATTCCAGGAATCAGACTACTGGATTGGCTTGCTGGGAATGAGCAAATCCCGCGCTTCTCTTGGGAAAGATCAGGTCGTGGGCCTGATCCAAGTCCTCAATGACACTGGCGAAATCCCGAGTCAATCGTACGGATATACCGCCGGTGCTTATTATCGTAAGCCACCAAGTCAACAATCCCAGGATATACTTTAACGTGCTGCTCAGGAAAGAAGCGGGTGCCCGGAAGCCTGGTGATAGGCGGCTACGACCAATCCCGTTTCACTCTCCAGCCCCGTACTCTTTTGCCTTCGGGAATGAACCCGGTCATTACCTGAAAGTTGGCCTCCAATCCATATACACGAACTTCAGCCTCACGGTCGCTGGTCGTCAAAATTTGGTCAGCAGCGGTCACATGTCGGTCATCGATTCCACTGTCTCACAGCTCTGGCTTCCCAAAGATGTTTGTGGTCATTTCGCGGATGCCTTTGGTCTCACCTACGATGGAGACGGCAATTATTACCTGGTCAACGACACGATGCACGATAGACTACTCGCCGAGAACCCAACCCTCACATTCAGGTTAGGCAACGACGAATCCAGCCCTTCCAACGAAACCATTGATATCAACCTACCATACGCAGCGTTCGATCTCTATATCGAGCCCCCAGCATACCCGAACACGACACGCTATTTCCCTATTCGCCGTGCACAGAACGAGTCACAATTCACCATCGGCCGGGTCCTCCTTCAAGAAGCCTACCTCATCGTTGACTACGAGCGCAACAACTTCACTCTGGCGCAGGCCAACTTCTCCGATCCCATGCCGGACACAGACATCCGCACAATCCGCTCTGTCAACTGGGTCCCGGCCGCCGCACCCCCCCTCAGCGGCGGCGACGAAGCCGGCATCGCCATCGGCGCCATCTCCGGCGTCATCGTCATCCTCGGCGTCTTCTACCTCTGCTGCTGGCGGCCGCGTCGCCGGCGCCAGACGGAGATGCGCAAGCGGCCCAGCGTCGCCAGCCAGGCGCCGACGACGTACCAGGAGCCGCCGCCGCACTACCAGGAGGGCAAGCCGTACGACCACTGGGCCATGCAGCCGCCGCAACTCCAGCACCAGCCGGAGCATCGGGGCCGGCTGCGGCACAGCTCGTTCTTGGAGATGCCGGCCGGGGCGGAGCACCAGGCGAGGCGGCCCGAGCTGGACGGGGTGGGCGTCGGGGGCGGCTCGTACGAGCTCCCGGCGAGGGAGGAGGACGGGGAGGGTCACCGCGCCGCGGTGCATGAGATGGATGTGGGTGGTGGTGATGCTGCTACGCCTGCTGTTGCTGCTGATGCTGGTCGGGGAGATGCGGATGGGGAGGGGAGAAGGTAGAGAGGGAGGCTTCTGTTGGAGGCTGAAGACTCGTACGCACGGTACGCATTCGAAGGAATATTGTCTCGTTGACCACTACTACTTATCTATACGTTACTATCCTTCTTCCATTCCCTGATATCTTCTTCCCATATGTAGAGCGCAGTTAGATATTAACTAGCAGTCTTACGTATTCATTCTATTTGCTGAATTTCGTATCTGTTTCTATATTCATATTTACCTTCTCAAATTACAAGGTTCATTGCCCGCCGGCACGCCACCTTCGCCCCACTGCGGTACAGCACGAAGCAACCAAGGAATGGCCAAGACACCAACCAGAATCACCACTCACCCTCAACTACCGCTTCCTGTTGCTCCTCTGGCTTCTCTCCTTCTTCCTCATCCTCTTCTACCATCACGGATAGTCACCGCGACTACCACCACCTCTGCCTCTTCTGCCTCTTACTCTTCCATCATTCGTCGTGCCGTTGCCATCTCTTTGGCTGTCTTCTTTCCTACCCCTCCACGCCTCCACACCTTTATCCAGATGCATCGCTACCAATGCTGCAACCAGATGCCTATCCCGCCCCTGGCGGGATCAGCACATCTGCTCTGGAGACAGGCGGTCCTGGCAGCGGTGATCCGAATTAGAACAGCATGCCCGGTCAGTAGGAAAGTCCATCTCCAACTGCACCAGCCAGTTCAAGTTATCTGCATGCCATTTGGGGTTGATGTGATCGCGGTAAGAGCATAACCACAGATACTCTCGGCACCCACGTTTTTCTCGGTTTATCGTGATATAGGTGCAGCATCCGGACCGGTGGGCAAAGTCTGATAGTGGACATGTAGATGCCTTTTCTTTTCCTTTCTCTCCAGTTCGGAAAAGGTCTAGGCCAACGGGGGAGTTTGGATCTATCTCCACAGACAGATCCGAAAAGTGCAGGTGTGGACATATGCGGCCCCCTTTTTTGTCTTTTGAGAGCTTTTTCAGTTCTTTCTTGATGGCGACTAAGGCAGTTGCATCTCTGGCGCGCTTATCCTCTTGCCAGTCGTCCCAGACCATAGCGTGCGTGCGAAAAATTCTGTGATTGTCTCCCACGACGAGAAACGACAAGAAAAGCCCAAATCCGTAACTGAAAAAAAGCCAGAAGGTATGATGATAGCGATGCCAACAAGGGACCTGGCAAAGTCTATTGTGGGCTTCGGCGATGGCGTACTCCATGATATATTGGGCGTGCGTGAAACTGGAGTGAGCGCACAGGCGGAGTTTCGCGGTGGAGCCAATGCATCGGCGACGATGGGCCGGGATCCGTCTCTCCGCCGCCGTAAACAAGCATTTCGGATGCGTGCGTCGGCAGTAGGAGCAAACGAGATAGGGTTCTTTGAAAAACCCAGCGGCATCATGCCGACAAGCTATAGCAAAGGCATCCCTCTCGCAGCGTTCTCGAAAGTCGGCTTCGTCGGCCGAGGTTCCTTGGACGTTGATTATGTTCGCGAACTTGGTGCACGTTACTTGAAGCGAACGCTTATCGCTAGGCGGGAGGTTGTCGATGATGTCGAGCCAGAGTTCCGTAGGGAGGGGGTAGAGTTTGCTATGGTAGTGGTTGTGGTACTCCTCGCGCGATGGGGTGCCGGATTTTCTACAGCTGGCTTTTCTTTGACCTGCAAGCGAGAGAACATCCTTCACTGTCTCTTTCAAGTCCTCTTGCATGTTCCGTAAAGAACCCCCCTCCGGTCGGCTCCGTACGTGGTGACAATGCAGTGGATCGTATGCATAGCCAGTAGAAGTTTCGTCCCGGGGTCTGATAAGGTAAGCAACAAATGCGAGGGAGACCAGTCCGGACACCAGTATTAGATGCATTGTGAATCTTCGAGCGAGGGTTCAGACTTTTTTCCATAAAGGCTCCCGTTGAGAGATATATTCACTCTTATAATATAGTGAGCTTGGCCAGTTAAAAGTGCGACATCTTGCGAGAGTAGTTACGTGGGCATGTCAGGCGGAAGTGTGGCCCTCGGTCGGGTTCTGACACCCAGATGTTGGTCAACCCGAGTCAAAAGAACTCTCAACAGGGACTGTTGACCCACGGAACCCACTGCCTAACAAATTCCAGAGCTTTTCGTCGCAAGAAACACAGCACTGCACTAAATTACATGACTGAATCGAACCATCCTGTGCTCGCCATCGATCCACCTCACAGTGAGACACAAATTAAGAAGCAAGCTCTACGGCGAATCCTCCTGCCACGGAAAGGGTCCCTCGAAGCGCACGCACGTGAAGTACCCCGCGCCCCTGTCGCCGTCGAAGAGCGGCTTGATCTGGTGTCGGATCAGGCGCAGCATGGCCCGCAGCTCGCTCTCGACGCTCTGCGCATCCACCCTCTGCCCGCGCGCCCGGTCGACGTAACGAAGGGCGTCGCGGAAGTATTCCTCGCCCTCCCTCGCCGCGGCATCGTGGACGGCTTCCGCACCCACGAGGAGGGCCGTGCCGAGCTCTTCGGCCTTGGCCAGCAGACCGCCCGCCTGCAGCAGCGGCTCGCAGTCGTCGGCGTCGCCTCCGTCCGGGTCCATGCGGTGCAGCTTCTTCAGCAGGCGGTAGACGTCGGGGCGCAGGGCGCTGCCGCCAACGAGGCAGGCGACGTGCTTGTCGATGAAGCGGCGCAGGACGGCCTCGGCCAGGGCGCAGGGGACCGTGTCGATGCGGCAGCGGCAGCTGGTGACCGTCTGCCAGCAGCGCTGCACCTCGCGCTCCAGGCTGGCGGCGCGCTGGGCGACCAGGGCGGCCACCACGTTCGGCAGCAGCTTTTCGCCGGCGGCGCAGACGCCGCCGTCGTGGTCAATTTCGCCACGGCGGCCGACGGCGTAGGTGAGTGCCTCGGAGAAGAGGGACTCGTCTTCCAGGACGTAGGCGCCGGCCAGGATGCTCCATGGGTCGATGCGGAGGAGAGCGGGGATGCCGAGGACGAATTCAACGAGGGCGTCTTTGACGGCGGGGACACAGCCGTAGGCTTTGGCGAGCGCGGCGATGTCGAGGAAGCTGGCCGAGCTCATGGGTCCCTGGAGCGGCTGCTTATACAGGAGACGGAAGACGACTTCGTTGGCGGTGTAAGCCCGGGCCACGTGGGCAGTCGTGCTGGTGCTGACGGTTGCGCCATTGCCGGCGGGTACAACGGTGAGAGATGGTGACCGCAAGTTGGCATCTTGGGCGGGAATGAAGACAAAATGGCTGTGGAAGTCCGGTATGGCGGAAAAGTAATCGCAGGTGTCGCGCAGCTTCTGGCTGTGCAGCTTCAGATCCGGCTTGTTGCCCACGGTGATGGTGACGTCGCCGTCGGCGAACTTTGGGAAGCTGCTCGCCATCTTGGCCTTTGTAGCAGGAGGAAACCGAGAGCTGGAGGCATGGCTGATGATCGTTGCATATGAAAAGAAGCAGCGTTGGAGAGTGCAAAATTAACAGCGGTACTGAACGAGGATCAATACATCACCGTACCGCAACCTCATCCCAATCACCGCTTGGTAAAAAAAAAGGGTCCAGAAAATCCAGTTCAGCCCCACACACCTGGACCCTTGTTGAGCCCACCGGCATTTTGGATCCAATATCCCTAAGTAGATATGAGAATCGAACACGAGTAGGTATGCCACACTCCTGGCCGGGTCGTGTAGCAAATAGAGATGTGTTTTGGTGCTTCCATACTTTAGTAATCGACGATCATGCTATCAACTCCAGGTACTATTATACAGCGCCACCTGCTCCTCCTGAAACTCCATCAGCCGCTCCCAATCCATGCAAGAATGGACGACGCCCCAGCTCAGCCCGTCCTTCCAGTACTCCTCCGGGCTGCCGGGCGGCGAGTCGGTCTCGAAGACCATGTAATCGCCGCACGTGATGCTCAGCCGCAGGTACTCGAAGCAGTGCTCGAGATGGGTGATCCAGTCCGCGTCGATGGGCGTGTCGGCCAGCGGGTCCACGGCGTCGGCCTCGTAGACGAGGGTATTGTAGCGCTTGCGGATCATGTTGACGCAGTGCAGCTGGTGCAAGTTGTTGAGGACGAAGAAGTTGTCCATGTTGGCCAGCGCCTTGGCTGCGGGCGGCGGCTCGTTGAAGATGAAGAATGGCGCGTGGATGCCGGGGTCGCCGAGGTCGTAGCGCGAGGGGTCGGGGAGGTAGATCGAGTCCGAGCCTGGTGTCACTGGCGTTAACTCATCATTGGACTGTCTTACGGGAAGCGGGCTGAGGTACCTTGCGTGAGTTTCGCCCAGTTCTTGTTAACCTCGTGAGATGGACCCATGTATCTCGTGTCGGGGCTGAAGGGGACATCGTGGCGCGAGGTGAAAACTTCCCGTGGGATTGGTGTATTGGGGTTGATTCCGAAGCTCGCCAGTGAAGGTTCGCTTGCGGTGCGGCACCAGTAACCCACGACCAACCCGATGCAGAGGTTGAACAGAGCGATCGAAGAGTAGAAGAAGAAGTTACTTGGTCGACTACTGCTTCTTCCAGGCGACTGCACTTCCTGCTCTGTGTCCGCTGCTAATAATCTGTCTTGTTGCTCAACTTCTCCGTACTCTTTCTTCTCTCCAAAGATCTTCGCAAACTGCATTATCGAATGTTTATCGAAAATTACCAAGAGAAAATGAGGCAAAGGGTGAATGAATGATTTTGAGATGGCGAATCGCAGGCGGAGAGGTCGAACTGCAGAGGTGGTGGTTCCGATGCCTGTTTGCAGCGAGACGCAACGCGGGATGGATTGCCACTATCGCTGGCAGGCTATAATTCACATGCTTGAATGACGACAAAGGGTCCATTGCTCACTTTAGCACTTGTTGGTGGCTGAAATGTCGGTGTCGGGCAGCCCGAGCTGAGCACAAAGCTAAGCTTTGGCCGCGGGAATCCTTCGCGTACCCCTCACGAAGAGGCGGAGATAAAGAAGCACGCCCCGCCTCAGGCCCCCGCGCCGATCATCGCCACTAACTCGACGCTAAGGATAGGCCCGTAGGAGCTTAAACGGATTGGGTAATTGCTGCAGTTTGGCTCCGGCTAAGGATTGCCCCCCATGTCTGGCCCCCACCTTCATCATCGGTGAGAGCTCCGCGCCCACCGTCCCGGAGGAAGCTGGCCGCCACCGCTGCTTGCTCTTTCCGCATCTTGGGTCTGCATCTTCGTCGTCCTCCAGATTTTTCCCATTGCCTTGTTCTTTAATTTTGCCCGACCACGATGCTCAACGGCGCCGTCAACACCAAGCACGAGTACTAACAGGTTGCTCCGGACGAGGTGGCAGCCAAGGGGGAAAGCAATAGCAACCAAGCCGGGAGAGCCAACATCTGGCAATACGTGTGCATTGCAACTCTTGCTCTCGGATGGGCTGCCACGGTGGTGTATGGCTACCACACCTGGCCACAAGCGAATGGGTCATTGCACGTATATACCAACACGCCAATACCAAAGGAGGTCTTCAAACCAGTGAAGAGAGTCTTTGAGGCGGACGACCGCTACATTGGAGATGGGCCAGAGGTGAACCACAACTGGGACAAGCTTGTAGCAGGTATTTCCCACGCGCCATGGACTATGCACGGATTTTGAACAAAAGCTGATAGTTTTTGAAAGGCCATGACGCAGTTTGGATTGAGAAGCCTTCACAATGGGGGTTGCCCGAGGGCATTGTTGCGCCGTACGAGCATCCGAACACGCCTGACCCGAAGCCGCAGGACTTTTACGTGATTTCGATTCTGCATCAGCTGCACTGTCTGGTAAGCCCACACAGCTCATCGACCAGAGAGTCGACAAGTCACTAATGGTGGTGCAGAACATGGTACGCTTCCAGTACTACCAAGAGAGGAATCGCGCGGACACGTCGGCAGACCCGGACGCGTTCAAGTGGAAGGTGCACGTGGAGCACTGCTTCGAATACCTGCGGCAAGGCATCTCGTGCGGCGGCGACCTGATCATCGAAGGCAACAGCCCGATCAAGGTGGGCAAGGGACACGCGACGTCGGTGACGGGGTGGGGGGTGGAGCACGAGTGCATCGATTTCGAGCGGCTGCGGCGCTTCCAGATCGACCAGGAGGCCAAGTACAACCAGACCTGGCAAGGGGAGGGGGCTACATAAAACCACTTGAACAGACACACAAATACATGCAAAGAACGAGCTTCCCAAAAGAATTCTACAACCCGTAAACCCCCAAATCCCCTTCCATCCCCTCCCGCACCCACACCGCGCCCTCGACCCCGCCAAAGACCCTCAGCGTCCTCACCCCGCAATCCACGAAACCCAGACTCTTGAAGACGCCCCGCGACGCCTTGTTGCCGGGATCGAACAAGCCGAGCACGTCGCGCACGCCGAGCTCGCTCTCCGCCCACGCCAGCAGCCCCTGCGCCGCCTCGCGCGCGTAACCGCGGCGCATGAACTCCGGCAAGATGGCGAAACCCAGATCGGGCGCGGCGTAGGCGTTGGGCGGCTCGCCGCGGGAGAGGGAGACGGTGCCGATGGGGGTGCAGGCGGCGAGGCGTTCCGGGAAGGGCGTTGCGTCGTCGTCGGCGGGTGAGTCGACGGTGGCGGTGGCGGTGATTGCGGTGGTGGCGGGCGCGGGCTTGAGGCTGACGAGATAGGTGCCGTAGCCGTTGCGGGCGTGCTCGGCGCGGAAGCGGCCGGCGATGAGGGCTTCGGCGGCGGGGCGGGCGGTGATGGAGGTGGGTTTGCCGCCGATGGAGGCGATGAATTCGGGCGTGTTGTAGAGGGCGACGATGAAGTCGCAATGGGATGGAAGGGAGGGTTGGAGGTAGGAGAGGTAGAGGCGCGGGGTGGAGATGTGGAAGTTGGGGTCCGTCATTATTGTTGCTGGATCTTGGTTGCTGTGTGGGCTTTGGCTTTGGCTTCGGAGAACTGGGGAGATGGTGGCTTCATGTACCTATGCAGCGGTGCGGTTACCCGGAGAACATGCGCTTGCATCACGGCAGGTAACGAACACCCTGTTTCCACGGACTTTGGAGGCAGAACAAAATCAAATCCAGTATTCTCTTCTCTCTATTATACAAGTAACCAAATCAAATCGCCTCCTCAGTCGTCGTGCTCCTCGTTGTCGAGGTGGTTCCGGTGGCCCGGAGTGTGGGTGACCTTCCCTCCCGTATACCCCGATCCATGCACCTTGTCCGAACGATGGTCGTACGCCCAGCTGAATATCTTGTCGAAATCGCGACACTGGTGAGTGGCGCCCATGCCGTTGATTCCCACTTGAGTGAGAGGCTCGAAGGTGGTGTCGCCGGCGCACATGATGGCCTGGCGGATGTAGTCCAGGCAATGGTCGCGGTGAAAGCCGATTTCCTCGGCGGACATGTCGGTGATGCCCTCGGGATAGTATGCAAAGCGGAGGAAGTTGAGGCAATGCAACTGGTGGAACATGGACACCCCGTACACCTTGGCCGTGTCGGGCGCGTTCGGTGCCGGGAGCGATGCGGGCAGGCTTGAGGTGAATTCGTTGGGTATCTCCACAATGCCGTCGCCCGGAGGAGACAGCCGCTGCCACATCTCGTCCGTCGCATTGGACGGCGGCCCGCCGAAGTACGAGTGTGGCTGGAATGTCACACGGCTGCTGTAGAGTACTGCTTCCCGTTAGAATTGTCCCGTGAATCCAGCTTGGAGTATGCTCACGATCTGGCTCGAAGTGGTCCGTCTCCGGTGTTGCATCGCAACGAAGACTCTTGAGGAGCACCGCAACATGGCCCCAGACCGAGAGCCCGCCGACGAACAGGAGAATATTGAAGCCAAGTGCTGCAACCCTCCAGTTCATCCAGCGACCGGCCTTCTTGGCGCTTTTGAACCCACGCTCGCCATCGAGAAGGAATTGCTTGTCCTCTTCCATACTTGACGACCCGCTTGACAACGGTTCTTCAGACGAGTGACGCTCCTGTTGAGTCTTGAACTTGTACATGCTGGCGCGTTTGTCCCGGTCAGAAACAGAGTGTGCTGGAGAAATGGTTGTACTGAGGATGAGCGGCGTCCCAAAATAGATGCTCGTCGCCGTGTCCGCTGGACCGACACTCCAACCACCTTCACATGTCCGTAGATGCCCGAAAAAGAAATCGGAACGAAGATCTGGGCCGATAAGAAGAGGCGCAGGGACAGCAAGATGTTAGCGCTGACGGAGGATTTTTGACTTCGTGGAGTGGGCACGGTCTCCAGCCGCAATCCTTCAGCCCCACACCGTTGATCTGGCGCTGTCAGCAGAGTAGTGCGGAACCCCTGCGTCGTACCTGCGGGTGGAATCGGGGTACACTTCCGCGTTCATGCTTGAGGTGTGAAAAGAGAGGTATCAGCGAGCACCCCGCAGCTGTCGCTGAGCACCGCACATCCTCATTCCACGTCTTTTGCAATCAATCGTTACAATGGCCACCCCAATGCCTCCCGCCGCTGCGGCAAAGTCATCCAAGCTCGCGACGGCAGCAATGCTTCTCCCTCTCCTGCCATTCGCCTTTCTCCAATGGCAGAACATCAGCTCCAAATTCGGACTGGAAAAAGTCGACATCTCCATCCCGTCCTTCTCCCAAGCACCACCCAACAACGCGACGGCCTTCGAGTCCATGGCCGCGCAATACGCCGCGGGTTGCCCCGCCCACAGCTTCAAGACACACATATTCTCGACAGACCCGCTCATCATCTACGTCGAAGACTACCTGAGCAAGGCCGAGACCGAGTACCTGCTCGAGCTGGCGGTGCCGTACTACCGCCAATCACCGGTATCGAAAGGCTACCAGCTCGAAGCCTACGACCGCGAGATCCGGTCATCCATGTCCGCGGTGGTGCCCGACGACGCGGTGGTATCCTGCATCGAGGCCCGATCGGTCGAGTTCCAGGGATACATGCCGGCGACGCACCTGGAGGACATCCAGGTGGTCAAGTACGGGGTCAGCGACCACTTCCGGCCGCACTTCGACTGGTTCGAGGGCATGGCCAACCCGCGCCTGTCGACCTTCTTCGTCTACCTCGCCTGCGACGACGTCGACGGTACGGCGTGCGAGGGCGGCGCCACCCAGTTCCCGCACTACGAGGGCCGCTTCCCTGCGCGATGGTGCGAGTTCATCGACTGCGAGGACGATTCGGGCGTCGGAGGCGTGGCGTTCAAGCCTGCTGTTGGCAACGCCGTGTTTTGGGAGAATCTGTACCCCAATGGCACCGGGCACCCTGGCGTTTGGCATGCGGGGATGCCGGTGAAGAAGGGTAGGAAGGTCGGGTTGAACATCTTTACCAGGCGGGACAAGTGGGTTCCCGAGCAGTCGTGATTGCTGGGATGATTTGCAACCGGTAGACGCCGTTACGAACTGAATTGATGCACGCTTTGCCCTTCGCGAAAAATTGAAGATTTGTGAGGCCATGCCACGATCAACTCAATTGCTACCCGGAGGATTTACTCTACACTGTGAACTATTTCACGCATCGCAAAATAATGCTTTCACAATTCGCTGTTGCCTCCCCGCCATACCACCCCGATTATCTCACCGGCCAAAATCGGGACCACTCCCTCCGCGTGACCGTTGTCAAAGGCGGCATGGCTGCCACCGATGGGTGTTGGCTATTCTCTTATCTCGACCAAGCATCCTTAGTGCCTTTTAGCTCCCGAGCCAAGGTTTCCAAGCGTCTGGGGGCTGCAGACGTGGCGGCCCCGTGGCTTGGGCCATTGAACCCCAGGATTCGGCCCCCAAAAGGCCCCCTTGCATCATCCAGGCGTGGGGGCTCACTGGCCACGACACGCCTTCGTGTGGGGCTCCTCCGAAGGATTTCGCTCCGCATTCCCGGCAACCAGCCAATCAGAGTTCGACCCGACTTTCCCTTTTCGGTAATAAATGATTACTCTATAGGGGCGGCAAGACGTGGCTAGACTTCCCAACGCTCAGACTTCTTGCTGTCACTCCCACAGAAGGCCATGAATAGAAAGATCGGCACCCAGTGATAGCCGGTGAGGACGATAACGGTCAGCTTCCTTCGCAAGATAGTAGCACACGGTGCTCCGCTGGTGAGCCAGTGCGACGCGCCTGGACCAATGTTTCACCCGGTGTCGATGACATGCCCGTTTCGGCAATGCCGATTCACAAGAACAATTGAGCAACCACGGAATCCAGACCTCTTGCAAGCCACCCAACACGTCTACTACGTAGTAAGCTATCCGATTGGTACCGTAGGCTCCGGCGAACATGAACCTGTCCATTTCCCTGATTGGGAAGGTGAGACGGCCATCAACGTACGTCGGACATGGACCACCAGTAGCTCGAGGCGGGCCACGGGAACAATGCCGCGAGGATGCCCCCAAGCACGGTCAGTAGTTGGACGAGGACCGAACCGTCAGTGACACAAGATTATAAAACCACCAGCAAAGATCAACTGCAAGGCCCCATCACACCACCACCGCACCACCAAACAGTCTTCCCATCACCACCCAACCCAGAACCGTAAGCAGCCAAGAGCAACGGAGCCAAAGCATTACCCAGCAGCTTAACTGACCGTTCCGTCCCCCGCGAACAGACACGCTTCGCAACCATGAAGTTCACCGCCGCCACTCTCAGCGCCCTCACCGCGCTCCCGCTCCTCACCTCCGCCGCCGCCATCAATGGCGGCGCCGTCATCGAGGTGGAGAAGCGCTCGGCCGCGCCCGCCGAGGAGGCCCCCGCCTACGTGTGGGCGTCCGCCGGCAAGGAGAAGAACAAGCGCGAAGCCGAGGAGGCTGCGCCCGCCTACGTGTGGGCGTCGGCCGGCAAGGAGAGGCGCGAGGCGGAGGAGGAGGCACCCGCATACGTGTGGGCGTCTTCGGCGAAGGAGAAGAAGATGAAGCGTGAGGAGGAGGCGCCTGCCTATGTTTGGGCGTCTTCGGCGAAGGAGAAGAAGCGCGAGGCCGAGGAGGAGGCGCCTGCTTATGTTTGGGCGTCTTCTGCCAAGGAGAAGAAGCGCGAGGCGGAGGAAGAAGCTCCGGCCTACGTCTGGGCTTCCTCGGCCAAGGAGAAGAAGCGCGACGCCGAAGCCGACAAGGAGGCACCGGCCTACGTGTGGGCCTCGGCCGGTAAGGAGAAGCGGTAGAGGGATTGACGTTTGTGGAATAGTGAGCTTGGGAATCGTGGGAAGGGAAAGGTGGATGACGGGAGAAATTTGACGTAGATGGAATCCAAAAACAGTTGGCTGAATTCCGTTCGTGTTTGTGCATGTGCTTGAAGATGTGTATTGCTCGACTATGTGCTGACGAGTTTGAACATCTACGACCGAGCAGTGCTATGGGTTTTCGAGTCTCTATGAATTAACCACTATTCCGACCTATACAGAAATAGCACCTTTACCCCCCTACCCACCCCTACCGCACCGCCCCTCTCTACAAACTACAGCCCCTCCACCAACGCCACCAACTCCCCCGCAATCTCCCCCACGAAAGCTCGAACATCCTCCTCATCCATCCCCTCCCCCTCATACCTCACCCCGAAATCAATCGCGTCCGTCTCCCAATTCCGCGCGACATCCACAAAGACATTATCCTCCCTCCTTAGCCACGCGCAATCCATCGCGTCGACCGCGGTCTTCCCCGCCACAGCAGCCTTCGGCGCGAAGTCCGTGGGGACGCCGATGAGGAGCGGTTCGAGTTCGAGGGCCAAACCCCCCTGAGCAACCTCCACCTCATACTCCTTATTCTTCTCCTCCTTCTTCTGCTGCTGCTGCTGCCGTTGCGGCGGCGGCTGCAGGGCACTCGACGGCCGCTGCCACAGCAAATTGACGAAAACATTGCACAACCCAGCGACCCCGACCCCGACCCCGTTCTCCCCCTCCCCCTCCCCCACCGCCTTCGCCACCGCCACCCCCCTCAGCCCGTCCTGCTCCCTCGCCATCATCCCGCCCAGATCCTCCCGTATCCGCCTCGCCCCATCCGCAGCCGACGAGCCGCCGAGCGCGTCGCGCACGACGAGCGGCAGCAGGTTGAGAGTCGGCCCGCTCACCTCGTCGACGCGCGGGAACGACGGCGTCGAGCGGCCGACGTGGTAGAGGCCGAACGCCGGGTTCGTGGCGCCGGTGCGGCGGGCGAGGACGCGGGCGATGGCGAGGAGGAGGGTTGTGTGGAGGGCGGCGGTGTTGGAGCGGCAGCGGTGGTCGAGGGCGGCGAGGTTCGTGATGGCGGCGGGTGCGGTGACGAAGAGTTGGCGGGGCGGGGTTGATGCGGTGGAGGGGGTGGTGGTGGGATGGTGCTCGGAGGAGGAGGAGGAGGAGGAGGAGGAGGAGGAGGCGAGGATGGTGGGGGAGGCGTGGCGGAGGTAGCGGGTCCAGTGCTGGCGGGATTCCTCCCGCGCTTTCGGTGCGTTCAGCGAACTCTCGACGAAGGTGGAGAAGCTGGGGGGATCGCGGAGGTCTTTGTCGTCGCCGTTGTACAGCGCCGTGAGGTCGGCGAGGAAGAGCGGCATGGTCCAAGCATCGTAGGTGGCGTGGTGGAAGGTCAGGAGGATTGCGTCTTTGCCTTCCTCTTCGCTTTGCAGCAGACACAGGCGGACGGGTGGGCTGAACAGATCCGAAGGGCTTGCCGCGATTGCCTTCGCTTCCTCCTTCGCGCTTTGCAAGAAGTCGCCGGATGACGCGCTGACTTGTCGGAAACCGGCATCCCTCTCCACAACCCCAGGTCTCAGGGCAACTTGTACCACATCCTCACTTGACACGGCGGCGAAGCATGTGCGGAGGATCGAGTGTCTCCGGCGCAGATTCCACCAAGCATCCCTCAGGCGCTCCGGGTCCACTCTGGATTTGCAAGAGAAAGCCCACGTCGGTTCGAACAGCGTGCGTGCGCTGTTCAGCCAGCCGGCGAGGTGATACAGCTGCCCGCTCAAGCAGCGCAGGACGTATTCCACTGCCGCCGGTTGGACGCCGAGCAGGCCGAGGGCCGAGGCGCGAACTTCCTCAGTGACCAGCGACGCTTTTCGCGACTCCTCCGCCGTGGAGATGGACGATTGGCCGGGGGGATGTTTCTTACGGAGATTCCGGATGATGCCGCCGAGCGTGCCGCCTTGCAGGATATCCGCGACGCTGACGGCGACGTCGCGCCGCCGGCAGAGGGCGACGACCTGGATGGCGGCGATCGAGTCCAGGCCCAGGGCGTAGACGTTGCTGGCGAGGGCGATCTCGGGTGCCGGGACTTGCGTCACTTCAGCCAGGCCGTCGCGAACGGCGTCCAGATCCGGGCCGGGAAGGACGTCGTCGAGGCTCTGTTGCGGGGCCTCCTCCTCTTCCCGCTCAGCCGTGACGGGCAGATCCTTGAGGCCGGGCGGGAAGGCGACGGCGGAGCGGTCGGGCGAGGTCAGCACGTCTTCAAGCGTGGCTTCGAAGATGCCGACGAAGGTGCGAAGGCCGTCTGCGGTGAGATGGCGGTCCCTGCACGAGGCGCGAACGACCAGCTTCCCGGGGCCCTGCTCGAACTCGAAGTTCATGGGATAATCGGCATCGTCGGGGACGAAGTCATCTGCGTCCGCGGGCTGCCACGGCTGGAACAGTTCGTCGACCGCCGCACCATTCTCACTGCCGTCCTCCTCCTTCTTCAAGAAGACGAACAGCGCATCGAAGAGCCGCGGGCTGCTGGCGTCCCCAGTCTGCTTTCTCCAAGCCTTCGTGATCTCGCCGAGGGCGTCGTGCTGGTGCGGTTGGCTGTCCGCCGCGAATTCCTGGATGTCGCGCGCGACGGCGCGGTTCGTCCTGAGGACGGCGTCGAGCAGCAGGCGGAAGGGGACGGTGTTGAACAATGGTCCAACCACTGACTCCGCATCTTCCAAGCCATCCAGGGAGCGCCCGGCGAGGACCTGGCCGAAGACGACGTCGCGCCGGCCGGACAGCCGGGCGAGGGCTTTCCCGAACGCGAGGAGGGCCGCGGTCTGGAGCGTGACGCCGACGGCGGCGCAGGCGCGGAGGACGGTCTGCGGCGGCGAGGCGATGGACATCTCGACCATGTGCAGTTTCCCATCGGCGTCGGTGGCCGTGTGGCCCGGCCGGTCGGGCAGGGAGGCCTTGCGGTAGCCGACGAGGCGCTGCGGCCAGAAGTCGGAACGGCTGCGCGCCTGCGCGGCGGCGATGTGGCGGGCGGCGTGGCTGAACGGCGGCCTGCGGACGGGTGGGTTGCCGAGGTAGGCGGTGGCCAGGTCGCGGAAGATGAGCGGGACGGAGTGGCCGTCGTACAGGGCGTGGTGCAAAGTGATGACGAGGACAGTAGCCTCGATGTTGGACTTCGGTCTGAGCAGCGTGGCGCGTAGTGGAGGCTTGCGGAAGGCGGACTCGGTGGGGTAGGTTGAAGTGGCGACGATTTTGTCGATTTCTTGGGCGATCGAATCTGCTTCCATGACCTCGGACCAGTTTGGCTGCGGTTGTTTGTGCACCACGGCGAAGAAGTGGCGGGATGACGGCGTAGTGTGGAAGGACGTCCGCAGAATATCCGTCTGCTCAACTACCTTCGTCCAAGCATCTTTGAGGCGGTCCGTGTCTATGTCCGCGGGCAAAGCGGCGGCATGGTGGTGCACGTAGAGCCGTCCCTCTGAGCTGAGGGTTTGAGTAACCATCGAGGCCTGGAGGGGAGTGCACCAGTACGAATCCAGAACGTCTTCCTCGACTACTCCTGCGGGAACGGGCAGGACCAATTCCTGCAGCTGCGAGAATCCTCCCTTTCCTTTTGCCTGCACAGTCTCTTTCAGATGGTGCTCCAGGGCGCCAATCGACGTGTGCTTCATGACGGCCGCGGACGTGACACGAAGCCCGGCCACCTTGAGCGCCTTTGAAAACCTAATAGCAGTCACGGAGTCAAGGCCCAGAGAAAAGAACGACGCGTTCTTCGTGACCTCGTCTTCTCCCAGTCCGCACAACTCGGCCACGGCGCGCCGCATCACCCGCGCTTCCGGCGACCAGCTGCGCTCATCCCACTGGCGTTCACGTGGCGTAGGTCCAGTTCTTCCCGCTCCTCCGCCAATGTGCAGGTCGGCGATCCTCAACGCTTCCAGCCCGCCCTCTCCAGCCGACGACGCTTGCAGGAGCAGATCGACGTTCTCGAGCAGCGTGTGGGTCCTGGCCTCGTCGCCGAAGCCGTCGGTGGAGCCGGCGCGGAGCGTGACCGTGTCGGATGAGGCGTCGGCGACGACTTCGACGGCGAGGGGGTAGTCGGCGGCCATGACTCCGCTCTCGTCCTCCTCGGTCCATGCCTCCGCGTGTGTGGGAGGCTCCGAGGACGAGGTGCGGGAGAAGGAGTAGAGGACGTCGAACAGGGGGGTCGGGCAGCCGGCCCAGCGCTGGATGTGGCGCAGCGGGGTGTGCTGGTGGGCCAGGGCTGCGGTGTTGGAATGGTGGACGGCGGCGACGACGTCCTGGAGCGAGGCTGCGGATGATGGTGCGGAGTTGCAGCGGGTGCGGGAGGGGATGGTTGTGACGAGTGGGACGATCAGCGTGTCGGCGGAGGGCACTGGGATGGCGCGGCCGGCCAGGACGCGGCCGATGGTAACGTCGTCGGTGCCGATGGACTGCGCCAGGGTGAGTGCGAGGACGGCCTCGATCAGGGAGGATAGGGTGGCCATGGCTGCGGAGGCCTGTTTGGAGAGGGAAGACAGCTTTGCCGACAGAGCCAGCTCGACGATTTTCAACTCCTCGCCCTCGGCGCGGGGCTTGGATGATACGTAGGATGGGCTGAAGTCTTTGAGATACTGCTTCCAGAAGCCCTCGGCTTCCTTCGCATCGTGATGTAAAAGGTGTGCGTACAGAGCCTCCATGTCGCCCTGAGGTCGGGGAGTCAGGCCCCGATAGTGAGCGTAGACACTGTCCAAGATGAGGTTCATCGAGACAGCGTCATAAATGGAATGGTGGATCGAGATCATGAGCACGCCCGGTCGACCGTGCCCAGGTGCTGCTGCAAACAGCCGGTACGGTGGTTGCGCCTGGATTTTTTCCATGATGTCTGCTGAAACCTCCTTCCGTCTCCCAGTAAACCACCCTTCCGCATCGGCGTGGGAAATCTCTTCCAAAGCAAACGAGGCCGCACGAGGTTTTAGAACTACTTGCACCATGGCGCCGTCGAGATGTTCGAAGCAGGTGCGCAGTATGTCCACGTCTGCCAGCGAGTCCAGCCAAGCATCCCGAAGTTTACCGATTTCGATGGAGGGCGAAAGCTTCAGGATGATGTGGTTGACGTAGAGGGACTTCGTGTCGTCGTTTAGCGAGCTCGCGACGAGGCTCTCCTGAAGTGGCAAGCAAGGACGAACCGCCTGGATGGACGCATTGGGCAACCTGGGGTTGGTGTTTTGAGCGCGGAAAGCGGCGTCGAGCTTCAAAAGCTTTTGCCGGGATTGGGCATCGGATTTCGCGGTTTCTGATTCGCCGCCTCCGTTGAATGGGATGGATGCAAGCTGGGACAGCAGTGGACGGCTCAGTACGTCGGCCACGGAACAGGTGAAGCCGGCTTTGCGCAGCTTGATGGACAGGTCGATTGCGTTCAGGCTGTCGATGCCCAGGTCCAAGATGTTGGTGGCAGGCGAGACCTCGCTCGGCTCGAAGGGAAGGATGGTCCTCAGGACATCTCTCACGCGAGTCTCGACAGGAGAGAGATGCTTCTGGACCGGCGCGTTGGCTGGCTTGTTGTTCGTCAGTGCAGTGGCTGCCTTTCCTCCCACCAATTGAGCGCGCGGGATGGCCTCGTATACCGCCCTGAGCTGCCGCACATCCGCCTTCCCCGATATCTGGATGGGGATGAAAGTGAGCGGGATGACATAGCTCGGGACCATGTAGGGCGGCAGCACATTCTTGCAGCCCGCAATAATCGCCGGGGCCCACTCGCGGTAGTCATCCAGGACAAACAGCGGAGCAGCAGCGGCAGCATCGGCCTTGGCAGGGCGCTGAGCAGAAGAGCGGCGGCGACGGCTGACGAAAGCGACGAGCTGCGGCCGGCCCGTCGCCGGAGAGGGGAGGACGAGGGAAGTGACGTCGACCTGGGCGCCCGCGGCACACTTGGCGATGGCGGCCGACACCTCTTCCAGCTCCAGGCGCTGGCCGCGGACCTTGGCCTGGCTGTCGCTGCGGCCGAGGATCTCGATGCAGTCGTCGGCCATCAGCCGCACCATGTCGCCGGTGCGGTACATGCGCCGTCCCTGAAATTCGACGAACCCCTTCGCGTCGGGGCGGCGGTGGTAGCCGTTGGCGACGAGGTCTCCCGTGACGCACAGCTCGCCGGCCTGGGCCCGCTTGGCGTAGCTGAAGGTACCCGGGCGGAAGACATGCGCGGTGATGTTGCCGACGACCTTGCCGATGTTCCGGACATTGGTGGATGGCGTGACGTTGATGGAGGAGATGCCGATGGTGGCCTCGGTGGGGCCGTACGCGTTGACCAGCGAGATGAGGTCGCTGGCGGCGAACTCGTCGATGATGCGCTGCGATATCTTCTCGCCGCCGACGCCGAGGTAGCGCAGGCGGGGGACGTGGCGCCCCTCGAGGCCGGCCTGGTCGAGCAGCGAGGGCACGAAGCCCGAGTGGGTGACGCCCAGGGTGGTCAGCGCCAGCCGCAGGTCGTCCAGCAGCATGGCCCGCGGCGCCGTCGCCAGCGCCAGGCCGTGGCGCCACGCCAGCACCATCTCGCAGATGTGCACGTCGAACGCCCGGCTGGCGTGCGCCAGGTACTTGCCCGTGCCGCCCAGGTGCCGCGTGTCGGGCACCTCGCGGCAGATGAAGTCCGACTGCGCCTCGGTGAAGGCCGACACGTTGCCGCGGCTGACCAGGACCCCCTTGGGGGTGCCTGTTGATCCGGACGTGTACAGCAGGTAGCAGTTGTCGTCGCGATGCGCGTCGGGCACCGCTTCCAACTTCTCGGGCAGCCGGTGCGGGAAGTCCTCATCGTCGACCATGACCACGCGCAAGTCTGTAGACACCTTTGGGAGACGGCTCATGGAGGCTGCCTCGGCGAACAGGACTGCCGAGCCGCTATCACTGAGCAACAGCGCCTGACGTTCTGGAGGAAGGTCCTCGGCAACCGGGAGGTAGCAATTCCCGCTCTTCCAGATGCCCGCCACGATGGCGTACGCAATGAACGATCTGCCCATGCACACGGCAACCCTCTGCTTTGAGAGACCGCTGTTGTTGAGGAAAGCGGCGATCCGATCCGACATTAAGCTCAAGTCTCTGTACGTCCAAGACTGTGACACCGCTCCGGCCTCGCTGATGTCGCTGGCAATCTCCAACCCCACCCACTCCGGGTGCTCATTGGCCCAGTGATCGAGCCAATATGTTGGAGGGAGCGCGGGTGCTTCGACGATGGCTTCCGTGACGGTGGGTTCGGCCACCGACAACAAGCTCTTGGGGAATCGATCCGCGAGGTCCGCCACCGGGCTGTCCGGCCACCGCACCATGGCACCGACCAAAGCGTCGACCTGGCGGGCGAAAAGCCCGAGGTGGTCTGCGTTCATGACCGAGTCCAACGCGGAGAAGGTGCACCGCAGGCTTCCGCCGCGCTGCTCGACGTTCAGCGCGATGGGATGCTCCACGGTGAGCGGGACGAATTCGTCCAACCGCGTCCAGATGGCGTCTTCCTCTCCGTCCGCGGTTTCTGGGTGGTACGCGAACATGGCGCAGTAAAGTGGCTGCGACGGCTGGCAGTTGACGAGGCGTTTGATGGCTCTGGGGTGGACGTGGCGGTGCACGACGGACGCGTCGACCATGGCCGCCTGCCTGGCGACGGCCTCGCGCGCGGTGCCCGCGGCATGGAAGGTCACGGGGACGACGGAGATCAGCGGTCCCACGACGTCCGCCAGCTCGGGGTTGGCGATGCGGTCCGAGAAGGTCTCGCCGAAGAAGACGGACGCGCTCTCCAGGTATTCGGCGAGGGTGCACGCGAAGGCCGCGCGCACCGCGGAGACGGCCGAGCCCGCGCCGATTGCGCCGGAGAAGGCCAGCAGGGACTGGACGGATTCCGTCAGGGTGATGGTGCAGTCCAGAAACTCGGGCTTTGCGTCCGCCGTCGTCGCGCTGCGTCGGCAGGAGAGGTCGGGGAAGGTTCGAGCGTCGCCGCCCTCCGCGAAGGCTTCCAGCTCCTTTTTCCAAAAGCCAAGAGTGGCTTGCGGGCTCTGGTCCGACGCGAATCTTGTGAGACCCAGAGCCTGGCTCCACTGAGGACGGGGAAGGCAGCCGCGGCCGAGGCATGCCCGTTGAAGATCGCTGAAGATGTACTGCATGGCCGGCCCGTCGTGAATGGCGTGGTGGAGGGTGAGCATCAACGTGCACTTTCCACCTTCATCGAAGACGGTTATGGCAGAGAGCGGGCTGCGGAACCCCGTTTGCTGCCGGTCGATAGCGATGGCGGACGCTCTCTTCTTCGCTTCGTCGACGAGTGTTCCCGGGGCTATCGAAATATGTTTCGAGTCCACCGGCGGCTCTTCTTGTATGATTTGCAGGAAAGACGGGGTGGATTCATCAGCCACGACATGATCCAGTTCCGCCGTTGGGAAAAAGCTGGCGCGGAGGATGTCGTTATCCCGAACGACCTTCTCCCACGCATCAAAAACGTCCCGGGGCTCGACGCTGCCGTTCAGCTCGAACGCGTGGTTGCTCCAATAGGCCTGCGCATCTCGTATCGATTCGCTCAACAGGCTCTCCTGAAGCGGCAGAGCAGGGACGACCCGGAATCTGCCAAGCATCCCCCTCTCCCCCAGCCGTGCCGCCCACTTGAGGTGAAAGGCGTGGAGCCTATCGGCGGCGGTTCTTTCGTGTCCTTCCGACGACGCACGGCCAACAAGATTGACCAACCCCTGAACGGTATTGGAGGCGATCATATCCGCGACAGACACCCTGCAGCCATCCGCCTTCAGCCTCGCGGCCAGGCGCAGCGCGGCGATGGAATCCACGCCGAGGGCCGCCAGCTTGCTGCGCGCCGTCATGGCCTCCAGCCTCGCGCCCGTCAGGTCGCGGATCTTGCGCATGACGAAGAGCTCGGTGGCGGTTTTGCTGCCATGCACGGCAGCCACATCCGCGTCTGGAGCTGTGTCGTCTGGCTGCGGGTCGTGATCGAGCATGCTCTCCCACGCCCGCAAGTCGACGGTTTCGTACATGACGCGAAGCGCGTCCCGATCCACCTTGGCGCTGCGGGTGCGCGGGATCTCACGCACGACGAAGAAGGCGCAGGGGACCATGTGCTCGGGCAGCTCCAGCCTGGCCTTTTCCAGCGCCGCGCGAGCAACGGCCGCAGCTTCGGGGTTCACGACGATGCCGCCCGAGGCCGCCATTCCGAGGCGCGGCGCGGCGAGGAACGCGATGACGATCTTCGCGATGCGATCTGGCCGGCTGAGATACTGAATCGAGACCTGGTGGACAGCGGGATGACACTCCCTCAGGGCGAACTCGATCTCGCTCAGCTCGACGCGGATGCCGCCGAGCTTGACGAGGTCGTCGGCGCGGCCGACGAAGTCGAGCGAGCCGTCGTGCAGCTGGCGGACGAGGTCGCCGGTCCTGTAGACCGTGCGTCCCAGGTGCTCGTTCCAGACGAACGCGGCGGCGGTCTTGTCGGGGGAGTCGAGGTAGCCGGCGGAGAGCTGGGGCCCGCTGAGGGCGAGCTCGCCGACCGCGTGGCGCAGGACGGGCTTGCCGCCGCCGTTGCGGGGGAGGAGGACGTGCGCGCCGACGGAGGGCAGGGGGACGCCGATGTTCGAGCTGGCGATGGCGTTGGATCCGCCGCCGCCGAATTGCCGCAGGGTGGAGACGACGGTGGTTTCGGCGGGGCCGTAGGTGTTGAAGGCGATGGTGGCGTCGCGGCTCCAGTTGTCGGCGACGTGCTGCGGGAGCTTTTCGCCGATGAAGGTGACGACGTTGAGGGATGGGCACGAGACGCGTTCGATGCCGACGGCGAAGGCGGGGGTGAGGTGGGCGTGGGTTGCCCGCGCGGCTGTGGCCAGCTCGGAGAAGGAGTGCATCATGATGTCGCGTGTGGACGAGATGACGGCGCCGCCGAAGCCCCATGTGTAGAAGAGATCCTGCACGAAGACGTCGAACGTGAACTGGGAGAATTGCATGCACCGGACCTGTGTTCCGTCGCGGTTGCCCGGGACCGCGTGTTGGAGTGCCGACATGCTTGCCACGGCAGCTCTATGATGGATGGGGACGCCCTTGGGGCTTCCCGTTGTGCCGCTTGTCCAGATCAAATACGCCGGGTCCTCTGGGCTCGCCGGGCGCTCGCTCAGGTTTGATTCCTGTACCGGCATCGGGTCCATCCATTGACCCAGGTAATTGACTTCAACCTTGCGGATACCACGTGGTACGCCCTCGTCCAATTGCGGCCTCCCAGCGTCAACAATGACCATGGGGGCCTTCGTGCGGAGGATCAAATCGTGGCGCCTCCGAGGCGGGAATAACGGGTCCACTGGACACCAAGCTCCTCCAGCCTTGAGGATGCCGAGCAACGCAACGTACAACGCAGGGCTTTTCTCGAGGCACAGGGGTACGTAAACAGCGTTCAGATTGCCGAAGCAAGCACGCAACTTGGAGGAAAATTGAGACGCCCTGTAGTCGAGTTCTGCGTAGGTCCATGTGATCTGCTCCGTGTGTCCAGAAGGATCGATGGCGGTCACGAACACCAGCGCCGTGTCATCTGGCGTATTCCGCGCATTCTCTTCCAGCTGGGAATGAAGGAGCGACGTGTCTTCAGCGACCTTGCGTAGTTCCGTCTCAGAGGCTGAATGAGTCGAGAGCAGGGAAGGGCGTGGCGCAGACAGACCAGAAACGAAGGGCTGGTTGGGTTCCAAGATGATGTGGTCCAGCACATCATTCAGCTCGTTCAGCATGACACCGGCCGACTGGTGGTTGAGGTGGGCGTCGGTGAATGTTACCTTCAGCGTAATCGTACCTCTCATGCTGGGCCACACCTCCACCATGACGGCAAAGTCGTTGGCCATGGGAGGATATTCGATCGACTTCCAGATCCCGCTCTGCTCCCCTGCTACGCCAAACTCCTGGAATGCGAAGAGCGTGTCGTAGGGAAGCTGGCCACTGGGTGAGGTGACGCTCCCAATCTTGGCCTGCAGATGGCCTAAGGATTCCGCGTTTGTCCGTGCAAGCTTTCGGGCAACATCTCTGAAAGATGTGCTCTCCATATCCGCCACCGGGCTTCTGACGGGGACAGTTGCAAAAGTGGGTGCCATGCACACCTCCAACTCCTCGTCGAACCGCCCGGAGATGACACTACCAAAGACGACATTCTCCAGAGATCCGGAGTAGCTCGACAAGATCACGAGCCAGCTCGCCTGCAGCAGCGCGAGGACGGAGGTACCCATGGTCTTCGCAGCGTCTCGCAGCCGAGTCAAAGGCACAGTTGACTCCACCTGCTCGGTTTGCGGCAATCCATCTCGGGCTTCCGGCCGGAGACCAGTCAGGTTTGGAAAAGGGAGTGTGGTGACTCCGTCTAGATAGCGGGACCAAAATGCTCCGTGGCGGTCATGGTCGGCCAGGTGATGTGTATCGACAGCCTTGCTGAGAGGCGTGCGGCGGGGAGCGTCCTTTCCATGGTATTCGGCGTCGACTTCACCGAGGAGCAGCTGCAGTGATCCCCCGTCGAAAATCGCGTGGAAGAGGCTGATTACGATGACTCGTTGCCCTTTTGAAGTCATCACCGTAAGCCGGTAGGGCGGATCGTCAAGGGAAATCTCGGTTTCAATGCTGCGCAGCTCGTGGCGGATGTGCTGGCCAAGGCCCGACTCCGTGACTTCGGGGATATGTCTGGCTCTCCAAGTGACCTTCACCTTTTGAGATTGGCGAGAGAGAACACACTGTGCAAATGGCGCCATGTCATCATCTGCCGGAACAAAGACGGTTCGAAAAGCCTCGTGCCTCGAGAGTACAGACACCCAGGCCGACTGGAGCTTCTTCAAATCCACATCTCCCCGTATGTCGAAGACGGAGTGGTTGATATACGTCCTGCAAGCCGAACTGTTGGACGAGCTCCGTACGAAGCTGGCCAACATTCCAGACTGGGTGGCGGTCGGAGGGTATACCGCCTCAATCTCGTGCTCTGCCACGTCAAGGGATTCCGCACAGTTCCGCTTGTGGTTGTTGGCAAAAGCCTCAAGTTGAAGACGACTGGTGTCCAGACCCACAGCTTCACCGGGCGCCGAAGGCGGAAAGTCAGCGGCTGCGGCTTGCTTCTCCGCCAAAAGTGCCGCAAAACCCGCAACTGTCCGGCACTGAAGGACCTCGGCAACCGAGACAGGTACCTTGCAATGCTCCCGCAATTTCTGCAGCAGGGCCATGCAGCGCAAACTGTCGAGGCCCAGCGAGAAGAGGCCGGCTTCAGGGTGAACGTCAGCTGCATCCACACCGGTAGTTTCGGCAACGAGCCGCCGGACAAGCCCGAACGATTCCGCTCCAGCGCCCGCGGGCTGCTGCTCCGACACGGCACCGGCAGACGCGGCCGCCGCCTCGTCGACGACCTCTTGGGCAACGGCAGCGACGCGCTTCCGGTCGACCTTGGCCGAAGCCAGCCGCGGCAGCGACGCCACGACCTCGAAGCAAGCCGGCCGCAGGAAGTCCGGCAGCAGCGACCGCGCCCGCGCCCGGCACGCCTCGACGACGCTGCCGGCGCGCTGGTCGGGGCCGAGCACCAACAAAGCAACCAGCTGCGGCATGCTCCCCTCATGCCGCGACCCCGGCCCCTTGGCGACGGCGACGGCGACCTCGGCGACCGTAGACACCTGAGCCAACACGCTCTCGACCTCGCCGAGCTCCGCCCTGCGGCCGTTCAGCTTGACCTGGCCGGACGAGATGCGTCCGAGGAACTCCAGGTGCATATTGCCGTCCACGTCCCAGACGACCCTCGCGCGGTCGCCGGTGCGGTAGAGGCGGCCGAAGCGGTCGCTGTGGACGAAGGCCGCGGCCGTCTCGGCGGGGCGGTTGAGGTAGCCTCTGCTGAGCTGCGGGCCGGCGACGGCGAGCTCGCCGGCGAAGCCCGCGGGGACGGGGCGGGGGATCTTGGGGCTGGACGGGTCGAGGACGAGGAGGGAGGCGGTGGGGAGCGGAGGGCCGATGACGGAGCCGCGGTGGCGCGGGTCGACGGCGGGGAGCAGGGTGCAGTTGATGGAGGCTTCCGTGGGGCCGTATGCGTTGGCGAGGCCGCGGGGTGGTCCGTCGACGTCTGATGGTTGACGGCTGGGAGGAGCGACGGCGAAGTTGTCGATGACCTTGCGGGTGAGGGCTTCGCCCATGGTCCAGAGGCTCCGCAAGGTGGGCAGCTTGTCGGGGCGCAGCAGCGAGGCGACGCTGGGGGTGGTCATCATGACGGTGGCGGCGAGGGCGGTGACGGTGCCTTCCGGGTCGCTGAGGGTGAGTTGGCGGTCGGCGGAGCAGAGGGTCGCGCCCGAGGACCAGGTGACGAAGATCTCCATGATGGAAGGGTCGAATGTGGATGCCGCGAATTGGAACCATCGCGACGGCTTGTCCGGGTTGTTGGAGAGGGGCAGCGTTGCGGCGTGGGAGCGGATGGAGCAGGTGCTGGCGAGGTGTTGGATTTGCACCCCCTTTGGCCTGCCCGTAGAACCGCTGGTGTACATGACATACGCCACGTCGGCCTCGTCCACCCGCCCGTTCCGCGTCGATACGCCATCGGTTGTCCGGCTGACTTGCGTTACGTCTATCCAGTCCAACTTCTGCAATGCGTTGGGGCGCGCCTCCGGGGCACCGCTGCCCAGGACGGCTCTTGGGGCCAAGTCATCCAAGATGTCCCGGAGCCTATCCTCGGGGGCGTCCAGTGGCAGAGGACAGAAGCCGTAGCCTGACTTCAACACACCCAGGTATGCAATGTAGAGTTCTGGAGACGGTGAAAGGTAGAATGGGAGGATATCCGGCCCGCCTCTCTGCTGCGTCCCAGGCTGGCCCAGATTGTCGAGGATGTAGCCAGCCAAGCTGTTTGCTGCCGCATCCAGCTCCGCGTAGGACAGAATGGTATGACGACCTCCATGCAAGAAGTCCAACGCCGGTCTGTCCGGAACTTCAGCCGCGCGGCGTTCGAAGTCCGAATGCAGCAAAACGCTTGGTATCCCGGTCTGGTCTTGCGGTATGGGCGGTGGTGTCATGGAAGGAGGGAAGTTGGTAATTGAAAGCAGTTGCTCGTCGTTTTCCAACGTTTCCACCGCATCAAGACTTTCCAAAACGCCTTCGAAGGCGTGTGCGATGCTCGGAGCGGCGGGTTCTGGGATCAATCGGCCGTCGTACGACAGTGAGTTGCCGTCACCACCCGGTGACAGCTCAAGAACAAACTTTGCCAAGGTTCTCGTTAGCTAGAGGTTAAAAGCAGGACCCAGATACAACTTACGCCAGCATCTTTCCATTGTCGCTTTTGCTCCGACGCGTTGAAATGTAAGACAAAATCCAGTTGCGCACCGAGGGGCAAAGGAGCACCCGGCCTCAGGCTGAACACCTTCACAGAAGTGCGGAGGGCATCTTCCTCAGCCACGGCGTGCACGACGGCCTCCTGCTCATGCTCCAAAGCAGTGGCTACCAGGAGGAATGCAATGTCATCCAGTCCAGTGAAAGCCATCACGGCATTCGCGTATCTCTGGACGCTGCCAGCCACGTCTTGCCGGCTGGCTGATTCATTCCGGCGCAATCGATGGGATCGGAAGGGTCCATCAACCCCACTGTCAGAATCTGGGGTGTGGGATGGATGCAAGGCCGGGACTTTGGTCAAAGGAAGAATGTACGACTCTGGCAACTGTCCTGCGTACATGCTTGCAACTGCCTCAGGAAGCGGAAGCATGTCGACGTCAGACGGCATGACGGTTTGACCGTCAGATGATGGCTGTACCTAGATAAGATGGCCGGCACTTCGTCTTTTTCTAAGCAGCAATCAACGAAAAGCTTTTCTTTGAAGCTGCCATACCCCGTACTCGAGCCACATTCCGAAATCGCAGTCATCCTCTAGTTGGTGCCGCGCTCGGAGATGTGCACATTGTATCGTCCAGGCCAACCTACGCGGTACGACGGATGGGTGGAGATCTCGCTTTGGATAGTCCGCTGTCTCTTGGCATCGCCTATGATTTAATAAGAGTTGGCGAGGACCGACAGGGGGTAGCCAAGGTTAGGCAAGGGTAACACCGAGTTGAATGCCTGAGAAGCGTGTTCTTTCTAGATCTGGCAGGTGACAAAACTCAGATAGCATGATTGCCGCAGAGAGCTGCAAGATGAACAAACCGACAGAAGTATAATACCATACTTACGCGGGCAGTCGAAGCAAAGGCCGAGACATATACATGAGTTTTCAGACTACACATGGTGGGATTCAACTACCCACGTGGGAGGCTTAGACAGCTCATATCTGGGTCCGACCATTTGCTTCTTCTGCATACGAGGGAGGGCTTGCTGTTTCCACAGCCGACTCTGCTGCCCTTACATCCCTTATGTCCGAATCCTCCCGGGGTCAAAATTTCCCCGAATACGACATGATTGATTAGATTCTCCGTTGCATGATGATCTGATTAGACACCACTACCACCTACCTCGTCCTATTGCAGCCCTCTTCGCCTGATCTACGCTGGCAAGCGAGGCGGCCGGAGTATCGTGCTACGGCCGGCTCGGCATCTAACCGATTCTGCCCCGATAAGTCCGGGGGTCTGCCTCGTCTCAGGTCGAGCCATCAACCGCCATTGGACGACACCAGAGTAGCGTCAAAATAGTCGGAGGGACAGTAGGAGAGCATGCCCCGACCCGCCCCGCAAGTGGTAGAAAAGATACGAGCCTCCACATGGACACCCCGAATATATGATCGCACTGTCCAAGAATAGTTAAGCACTCATGGCCAACCTTGTTTGCCAACCTTAATTCCTTGGCCCTCCGAACAACCCTACAGCTTCGGCGGGACCCATACTGGACTCCGCTTCTCGGAAAACGCCCTGATGCCCTCCTTGAAATTCTCTCCCGCCATCAGCCTGCCGTACCACCCCTCGATCAGGCCCGCGCTGCCGTCCTCGACGCCGGCCTTCTCCCACCCCAGCTCGATGCCCTCCTTGCTCACCACAACCCCGTCCGGGCTGTTCATGCATATGGTCTTGGCCAGCTCCACCGCGGCCGCCATGACCTCACCGTCACCGTCGCCGACGACGCGGTTGACGAGGCCCCACGCGTGCATCTCCCCGGCGGACACGCCGCGCCCGGTGACGGCCATCTCCATGGCGCGTTGCTTGCCGATAATTCTCATCAACCGGGGCAGGGATCCCGCCACCGCGGCTATGCCTCGCTTCACCTCCGGCAGCGCGAAGACGGCGCCGCGCGCGGCGACGACGAGGTCGCAGTTGACCGTCATCTCGAACCCGCCGCCGACGCAGATGCCGTTGACGGCCGCGATGACCGGCTTCTTGCCCCTCCTCCTCGGCAGGCCGGCCAAGCCCGGGGCGTCCATGGGAGAAACCTGGCCGAGCTCGTTGAGGCGGTTCCATTCTGGCAAAAAGCCCAAGGTAATTAATCAGTCCGAGCCCACCGTTTCTAGGTTATTGGAGGGGAGGGGAGGGGCGGGGGGCCGTTACCGTTCAGGTCGGCTCCGGTGCAGAAGGCTCGCCCCGAGCCGGTTATGATGCCAACCAGCAACGAAGGGCTTTCGTCGAACCACTTCCACAGCTGTTGGATCTGCCTGCTGGTCTGAACATCGATGCAGTTGAGCTTCTCCGGCCGGTTAAGAGTGACGAGAAGGATTTGAGGTGTTGGAAAGGAGACGATGCAGTTTTGGACGGCAGGATGGGGAGTGCCAGCTGCCATGTTGATAGATGGTGTATAACAGCGAAGTGTGTTGCAACTCATCACTGTTAGGTTTTTCTATCACTAAGACTCCCTTCGCGTTCGATGAAGTGGCCTATCTACTGCCCGCGCATCGCCGGAGGATTCAGGCGAACAGTCCCGCCCGCTACTCCAACGCCGATGCCAGGACAGAGGGATGCGAAATACGAGAAAACCAGTCCACTTTGTTCCGCCGACGCCTTCCCGATCGCGGGAGAATCTGCACGGAGCGACAGGGAGCGCGCCACCATCGCTTATGCTTGAATCGACACTCGGACTTGGTCTCCGCTCTCGGGGTTAAGCCTCGATTGCACCGCGCCTGCAACGGCGGCACGTCTCTACGACACCGGTCGATACATATATTCCGGAAACATGGAGACAAACAGTGTCCATCTCGCACAATCCATTCCGCACGTCTTTTGCACTTTCCTCTTTCACATGACGCTTCAGTGCTCACCCGGCGTTAACATGGCCGACTCGGCCACCACCAGGTTCCTCATCAAGCTCCCGCATCCATTCCTCACGGCCTTCGAGGTCCAAGCGGTCCCCGACACGGTGCCCCAAGCACTGAAGCTCGTGAAATCCGCCACCCACAAAGAAGGGAAGCCCCTACCGGAGCCGCTCCACTCGCCGGATCTCACCTTCGACGACCTACGGTACGAGAACGAGCCCGAGCAGACGCCACCGGAGAGCGACAACAGCCCGTGGGCACGCGCTCGCCGAAGCGCCATCACGGCATTCAGGTGGGGGGAGGACGCACCGACGCCGCCCACGCCGGGGCAGGTCTGGAACGTCATCCACGCGCTCTTCGCCATGCACCCGCAGGAAGAGCAACTGCGGACGACTCTGGTCGGACGCGGCGTCGAGATCGTGCGAGAGGAGCTCATCCGGACGGGTCTCGCCCTCCGGCACCCGCGCCGGCGCGTCCCGTTCGGCAACGAGAATACACACTCCCCGCCGACGGACGAGCTGGTCCTGCGGCGCGCGTCGTTCTGGCAGGGGGCGGGTAGCCCGTTCGGGGCGCGGGCGATATGGGCCATCGGCGACGGGACGGACGGGGAGCGGATGCGGAAGCCCGCGAGCGCGTATCCGCCGCCGAGCGAGGACTTTGAGTTCACGATGAAGTTCCCGGGGGAGCGGGTGTACGCGCGGCATCCGGTAAGGCCGAGCAAGCCGGTGCCGGGCTCTGTTGTCTACAGTCGGTATATTCCGCATCTGGGGGAGCATTTCTCGCTGATGGCGGTGGACTGGCGGGACGGCGGGCATCTGGCGCTGTTTCACGAGTGGCAGAATGATCCGCGGGTGGCGAAGGGCTGGAACGAGACGGGCACGCTGGACGAGCATCGGGAGTATTTGAGGAAGCTGGATGAGGACAAGCATGTGCTTTGTCTCTTCGGGCGGTTCGATGACACGCCGTTCTCGTATTTCGAGGTGTATTGGGCAAAGGTTCGGATAACCCCGGTCGACTGTGTCCCAGAGCTAACATCCGTCTTCTGTGCAGGAGGACCACTACGGCGCTCATTACGACGCGGGCGACTACGACCGGGGACGGCACTCACTTGTGGGAGATGCGAACTTCCGAGGTCCACATCGAGTGAATGCATGGTGGTCCAGTGTCATCCACTACATCTTCCTCGATGAGCCGCGCACTACCTGTGTTGTTGGTGAACCAAAAGCTACAAACGGAACGGTCCTCTCGTACGAAAATGCGCATGGTCTGAGCATCTTGAAGTACGTTGACCTCGGCCATAAGAGGTCCGTGCATGTCTACTGCAGTAGGGAAAAGTGGTTTCAACTTTGCCCTCTCTTCTGGGATGGGCAAGACAAACCTCTGCCAAGTTCTGATCGGGCTGCGTGGAATGCGAAGCTTTGATCCAGCGATGGCCGAGTCAAATAGATCCATACACTCTTGCATCTACCAAGTGACGTTCGCTCCAAGCCGCAACAAAGGCGCTCTCTCCACCCGGTCTCAGACAATGAATTGGGCAACAACACCGAAACTGTACTCCCCGCAGCCTTGTCGGCTTTGCCGCTAATATTCATTACCTTACGAACGTTAAATTTACACGGCAACAACCTAACCTTCATGGACGTGGTATATAACAAATGACCATTTGATTTTCCTCTGTTACTTTGGAACAGTTCTGTCCCTTGTTGGAAGATCCCAGTGAGAACGAGTCGGCGCTCTTCGCACCCGAGAAGTGATGGCAAAGATAGAAGCACCAACCTCTTGACGTATACTCTCATACCCTAGACAATGTGCAACGAGAAGTACGCTCCTGAGCGAATTCTCGCTTACTCTCTCTGTCTCCAACAATAGTTTCAATGTGGATATCTTCCCGAAAGCTGTTGCTATGAGATCTGGTGCAAACAATTCGTGGTGCTGCCACATCTCTTGTCTGAGGAGGTCGATTTTGATGCTGTCGTGGTCCAAAATGTCAAATACGCCAGAAAGCCATGCAACGTGCTTTGTCGGATAGTCCACGGAACATTCAGGAAAACCAACGAGCAGAGCCAGCATCTCGTCATCTCCTTGGAGAACAAACTCTGACATGAAGACCCTTGACAGAAACTTGAGAGCGGGCAGAGCAATTTTTCTCTGACGCGTCAAGTATTGGAGAACTTCATAGTGCTTTCCACGAATAGCTTCCCATAGTGCGTTATTCCAACGCATGCCGTGGACATCCTGTATCTTGACATTGCCTTCGATGAGTGTTCGAGTGACGGGAAAGTCTCCAGCACCGACAGCATGCACAAATGCATCTTCCCTCATGGATGCTGTGTCGTTCAAAGGAGTTTTGCCTTCGCTGACGAGGATCTTGACTAATTCAGCGTTTTTTTGCAGCGACCGCGTGCATTAAGAGAGCAACGCAATCGTTGTCGACTGAATGAATCGAGCTTCCGTCGGTTCGTATTAGCGCTTGACAAACATCAGTATAGCTATTCAGAATAGCCATGGCGATCGGCTTGCGTCCCTTGTAGTCTCTACCAACATTTGAGGCGCACCCCTTAACCAATAGAAGTAGAGAAAGTTCCTGCTTCTTATTCTCGAGGGCGTAAGTCAAAGCCGACATGCCGAGATTGTTAGTTGCATCAATCATAGAATTGTCCTTTGACAACAATGTTCGAGCAAGTAGAGTAAAGCCAGCACTGGCGGAGAGCATGAGTGGGGTCCTTCCTCTGTCATCTCTGCGGGTTGCCGAGGCGTTTCCGTGAGTGAACATATTCACAGCAGCGTCTTCCCAATCCTCCTCAACAGCACGTTGTAGCCATTTCATCTCGTTTGAGAAAGCACTGCATTCTTCGAATATCCTCTGGAAGATGAAGAGAGAATGGCTGATGAAAGCCCAGTCCATTGGAGTGTTTCGATTGGATTCTTCGTCGGAGAAGTCGCCGTGAAGGATGAGGTGCAGAGCAAGTTCCTCGGCTCCAAGGTTGAGAGCAGTGTCTACTGCTGTATTCTCGTCCCAGCTCTTAGTGCAGACCGCCTTTGGGTTACTGTGCAGCAGAAGCTTTGCTACTTCATGATTTCCGTATCTCACAGCGAGAAAGAGTGCGTTCTCTCCGTGGCGATTCTGAATGTCGGGGTCAGCACCCCACTCAAGAAGGAGCTGAACCATGGCCATGCTACCTCTCCTCGAAGCCAGGTGGATTGAATGCTCGTCAAAAACTGTCTTGTCGTAATCGTCCTCGTAGAAGTAGTCATCGTCGTAGCTCTGATAATGGTAGTCGGATCGATACAATCTTTCCATGCCGGCTCCAGCATTGCGTAACTTTCGCACTACCTCATCAAGCCAACCTTCTTCTTCTCGGGTTGAGACATCCAAAATTGCGTAGAAAATGGAGCCCTTAATTTTTGCTCCCTTTGAAATGAGCTTATCAAGGAGGGCCATGTCTCTTGTCTGAATTGCGTAAAAGACAAGCTCACCGGCGCGTTCATACGTCTTCGGATAAGCACCTGCGTCTAGAAGCTCGCTCATCAGGTGTCCCGCTTTTGCTGTGAACGCGAGGGTCATTGGCGTATCCCCGTCTTCGTTTTCGGCATTCACATCGATGGAAAAGGATTTCCTGGAATCTTCGCCATCTTGCCTGAACCCTTTCTTAGATGGACTCTTCTGCTGCCGCCAACAACAAGTGGAGCGATTTAAGAGACTGATGGCAATTGCATCATGCCCTTCTCTAATGGCCAACATTAATGGAGTATTTCCATCTGTGTCCGGACAATCAACCTCGATGCTTTTGCTCTGGAGAGCTTCCTCCAGCATTCCGCCCAAACCAAAGGCGATCAAGACATGGAGTTTGGAGGCTCCTAAGAAGGGCCAGCCTGATGGTGTGTGGACGTACTCTGGGTCCATTAGTTTCCAAAGGCGAGAAATTTGCTGCACCAGTTCCGACTGTTGGTCCCATTGGATGATGTTCAAAAGATCACCCTGCCGAATGTTCTCTGATTCGACCTTGCGTATGTGAGAGAACAGAAACTGCACAACATAAGGAGCCAGCGGGAACGTTGCCGAAGTTTTCCCTCTGGAGTCTAGACTTCCTTCCCGTATTTCTTTCAGTGTCATGTACCTGAGGCAGGATCTTGACAACTCGAAATGGCCCGTGCCGACGACAGACGTTCCAGCATCTGCATTGGGGCTATAGGTGGAAATTTCGGTGACCAGATAATCCGACACTGACTGGTGGATGAACTGAGCTTCCCTGTCCGAGTCCTCACTCTCAAGATCATACTTCTCCCAGATATCACGTGTTCTGAACTCGACCAGACCCCTGGAAAGGTATCGAACACGTCTTTCAAAAGCCTGCAAGGATGGAACCCAGTTTTCCCCATTCTTCAGATCTGCAACAGATTTGGCATCCATGTTTTTGTCTGTAGCAAGGGCGTCGCGAAGCTCTTGTGTCGATAGAGGCCGTTCTGAAAACAGAAGCCATTGAAACAGCTTGATCGTATGGTGTAGCTCCGGCTTTGGGATTTCACTCAGGATTCTCATATAGAGCTCGTGAAGCTCGACTGGAGTCGCTCTGGTCTGGTCGTATACCAGCTCTGGCCGGCTTCCAATTGTGTGCTCTTTGATTGCCCGTTCTGTAACGAGGATGGCCCATTGGATTCCCCCTTGAGCCTTCAGAGTGATTTCCTTCTCCAGTTGACGCCGGAAACTGTTCGGCTGGACCTCAGCTAGCAGGCCTTGAATAACATGACGAATGTCTCCATCGTTCCTCTCGTTGACATAGAGAGTCGGTACAGTCTCAAGTCCAATGATGGGGTAGTGCCGAGAGGAGACACAAATTTTAACGCGGCCGCCGTGTTGCTGAGCTTGGTTGACAACTCCTTTCAAGTACGAAAGCATGCTTCTGGCGCAGGATTCGCCGAATTCGTCCAGCGCATCGATGAACAAGACGACAGGGACGGCATCTGTTGCATTGACTAAAACAGATGTGAGGACTTCCTGGAGTTCCTTCTCTTTCCATCGCCATCTACTTTGCCTGTAAGAGCCATACCGCTTCTCGCGGTCTTCAAACTTACTTGTTAGGTCAGTAAGGTAGCTTGGAAATGATCCAAGAAGGGCACTAAGCAGTGCTCGGAACAAGCCCAGCGGAGTCTTTTGCAGGGTCTGTCCTCTTCCGTGCGTAAAGAAGGACACAATAAGTTCTCCAGGCTTCTTGTATCTCATGATGTTGTGGGCAAACTTCATGAGCACGGATTTACCCGATCCAGGATTCCCCTTGATCCAGAAAAACCCGAGAGAGCTGTCCGTCCAAGATCGATAGCTCGGGTCATCCCAAATCCAATTGCAGGTACCTTCGGCAGAATGGATATCGTTGTAGCGGTTTTCTTGCTCGAGGAATGAAAGAGATCGGAGAGTTTCTACGTGGAATAAGTATCTGCTTCGATAGTAAAGCGGGCTACGAACCTGTCATTGCTTCCGAAAAGAGAACTTGTACTAAGTAATTGTTCAGTAAGTCTCTCTGCACGAGGGTAAATGCACAAACCAGTATCGGCTTCATTTGCTTTACCGAGCATCCTAGTTCCACAAACAGGGCTCACCAATGGTCGGAGAGCAATCCATACCCGAACATAAAACTCGTCGTATTGGTTGTTGTATTTCACCATGTCCGAGTGATTGCGACCTATCGGATGCTGGTGTTTACTTCCGCACGTAGCTGAGGAAACATCCACCAGAACCTCCAAGGTTCCAGCCATCTCCCATTTGTTGTTTCCTCTCTGTATATATATGAGTGAGGGAGGGTAGAATGCGGTAATTTTTGGGGGTATACTTCGATGGCAGTAGGCGATTTCTCCGTTTCATAGAACGACACAACCCGAGGACTCCTTCCCCCGAAGGCATTCTGAAAGTCTCGTTCTAGACGCTGGAGAAGAGCCGAATTCTTGTTGAGTGATTCAAGAAGGGCACGGTTGGGTTGGTCCTTAACCAAGGGAACCAGCGATTCAATTGCCATTCCCTCGTGAGGAACGCCAAAGAAAAAGAATGAGAGGGTAGCATCCAGCATAGCCTTGTCATCCTCTTCAACGGTTTCTCTCATTTTCACAATTGCCTATAGAGTTCAGATCAGTACCTTTCCGAGGACGTCCTCCATGTAATATATCAGTACCTCCTTGATGACCAGCCCGCCAAGGCTGTGTCCAATGAGAACCACTGGTCGACAGTTGTTGGTTTGCTGAACATGATGCGTTAATGAAAGCGAGGGTTTGCGTTCACCAACTGCGACACTTACTCGAATGCCCTTGACATCGATATGGAATGCTCTGCCTAGGTCTGTCAAGCTCTGGAAAGAAGCGCTTCGGATGAGCCGAGTGTCGTAACCGTAGATGAGGATGCGTGCATTGCTAAGGTCCAGAGGAAGAGCATCACGGAGCCACATGAAAGAGCCGTTGCGCTCCTTGAATGAGCCGAAAGCGTGTCCACCAAGACCAGAAATCGCGATAACACTGAATTCTCATATTAGCTGAAAGTATACCCTGTACATTTCTCGCGCGTCTTACTCTACGTGGCAGTCCTCCTCTCTGGTATGTTGCAGCGGGGTGAAGCCAGAGAAATGGGTGTCGAGGACAAGCGGTTTTCTCCTGTCAAAATCCCCTTCTTCGGAGAGGTTTGACGACGGTAAATTGAAGATCCACTCGTTCTTGGGCGACCCTCCTTGCAAGACATGCGGAAGAGAAGTGAAACTGAGCGTGGCTATTTTGCTGTTCGACTCGATTGGGTTTTCGGCCAGCGAGTGGACTGAAAGCTCAGCACTGGATCCGATCGAAAGAAGATTTTGGAGGAGATCGCGAACATCGCTTCTGCATGAGTATTCTTTCGGGATTCCCCTCAATCTGAAATTCTGGTGGCGAACCGACGCCATTGCAACCAAAGTTGGCGCTATGGCAAAGGAAAATAGGATCTTGAGGCATAAGAATTGAACAAACCCCGCATCTTGCTTCCGCAGGCAGCAGCGCCAGGCTGCGACGAAAACGCGGCCTACATTACTATTGGAGCACGCATTGTCTCAGCCTCGCGAAGGTGCATCGGCTGTTATGCACAGCACCATTAGCAGTTGCTGATACGAGTCGTAGTTCAGCCTCGCTTACTCCACGTCGCGAGTTTTGTTGAGCCACGTCACAAGGAACTTAGCCCAGCCCCAAATCGTTCTGCACCCACCTGAAAAGCCGCAGCCTTGTCGGTGTTACGCTCCAAAGCCACAAGCCACCACCATGGATTTCTTCCTCCATGATACTATACTACCGAACAGCCAAAGAGCGGCGTCTGTAGGACACATCCGTGGCACCAGATTGAACCGATGATACTACCTACAGTAATTGAATAATCTCAAAACAAGGTGAAGTGCCTGATTGTTGGCGCTGGATGTTGATTGACGTAGAACATCCCTTTACCAGTGCAAAGCACGTAGTAGTCAACCACGAATACCTGGAACCCTGAAATCAATACACCGAGTGTACCGGACTGGGCCGACTTCTGTGGACGGGCGGGGCTGCTGGCAGGGATCACAGCCCTGTTTCGATGTTACACGGATGGCGGGATAAGACGGGGGAGGCCCCAAGTCGTGTCCGCACGTGAACACAACACTTCCACCCCTGAATGATCATGGCTTCGACATTGCCACGAGCAATGCAAAAATGGACTGCATACCTCTCCCGAGTGACTCCACTCGAGAGCGCCCTCGAATTCAATATTTCTGCAATCTATGCTACGACCGTGGAGACTATCTGACCTACCCGGACCGAGCCGGATGGTCAGTGGAAGAGGTCCACCAGACAGTAACGTGGAAGAATCTGGGCAAGGAAGGCTACAAGACCGCTTCGCAGGCAAGGAGATTTCTGCAAAGCTGGTTGTTCTTCGGGATACTCCACGTCGTCTACGGCGACCCGGTGTCGTTCGACGACTTCATCGAAACCGATTCATCCGGGACGCGCTTTGTGCACACGAAAAACCTCGCCGACGTAGCTCAGAAAGCCCTCGAATGGCCGGCACGCGATGCCCGCTGGGTGTACCAATGCGTGTTGAACGCATGTGGTGTTTAGAAAGCTCTTACGAACGGCTCGCCTCTCGATCCGGACTTCGTGGTCTTCCTCGGTCTTTTCCTCCATATACTGCCGCAATTCTTCACGCCCATCCGCGAGAAGATGCTCAATGACGCGGGGTTCTGGCCTCAAGTACCCAAGCAACCCGAGACGAGTGCCTTGGGCGACGTCCTCGGCGACTTTCAAGACACCGTTTCGTATTTCTCATCCGAGCTGATGCTCGGCGGATGGTGTCCTCAGCAGATCGAGCGGCTGCAGACCACGGCGATGTGCTTCCAGTATGCGGCGCTGTACATGCTACCCCCCGACACAGGCAAGGATCATTCGAAGTGCACGCAGGGGATGTGTCTGGCGTACCAGATGGACAGAAACACGTATCAGCATCGACACTTGGAAGCCGGGTGCCACTGCGACCACGTGCAACTGGAACTGGATGGATTGTGCTCGGTCCTCGAGGACGGCGGCATCCCCGTGGCCGTGCCCTCCGCGTGGGGGAGCGGGCACTTTGAGTCTCTGTCGCTGAGGTCCACCGACGAGGTCGGGAACGACTACGTCGCGATATCCCACGTCTGGTCGGATGGTCTGGGGAATCCGTCCGGTAACTCCATGGCAGTTTGCCAAATACGACGGATCTGCAAGCTGGTGTCCCAGCTCCCCGAACACCGTGGAACGCCGTGTGTGTGGATAGACACGCTCTGCTGTCCCGTGAAACCGAAGGAGAAGAGAAACCTGGCGATATCGCGGATGAGACGGACGTATCAAGACGCATCGTGCGTGTTGATCCTCGACGAGGGGTTGCAGAAGCTGGCGCACAGAAGCATGAGCGTAGTGGAGATTATTGCCAGAATCTCGTCTTCGCTCTGGAACACCAGGATGTGGACCTGGCAAGAGGGCGCACTCCCGAAAGCATGCTACATCCAATTTTCCGACGGCGTACTCGATATCGAAGACCTCAAAGACGGCGCCATGGAGGGTATGCATTCGATACAAGGCTTGAGTTATTTTGAATTCAGAGAAGCGGCAATGCTGTACTGGAGAATTCGGGGGAGACCGAACGCACGCGGCACGAAAGCGACGGCGAGGTTTGAACTGATGCAGATTGCAACTGCATTGGATGGTCGGGCTACCAGCGTGGCAGGAGATGAAGCCGTATGCATAGGCGCCATGATGAACTGCGACTTGCTGAAGATCCTACGACACGACAGCCGGGAGCACCGCATGTGTGCGTTCTGGGAGGACTGTCCTTTGATACCACGAGAAATACTCTTCTGGACACTCACCCGCCTCTCTCGGCCAGGGTTTCGATGGGCACCTGACACACTCTCGGGTGTCGGAGCCTCCAACCAATTAGAAGAGGTGGATGGCGAGCAGACAGGTGCGGTAACAGGCCATGGGTTGCGTGTGCGAGGTTCTGGGCTGATACTCGAAGGTGGATTGGATCGTCCGATTTATTCCACGCCCTGGATCCGCGACCCGTCGGGACGCTGGGTCTGGCGCATCCACGGACATCCAAGTATGCCCGGTGATGCCTACGAGGTACCCGATCATCCGTCTTCCTACATCGGGCTTGCGCTACTGGTGAACCGTAGGATTAATAATGACTCAGTCCGACCATCCACACCTGTCACTCTTGTCTATGTCTATGCTCGCGAAGGAGGCATGATCTATGCTAGAAGAAGCCAGACAGCATTCATGTTCATGCATGATCATCCTCGAGCGTACAGTCCGGCAATGGAGCGTGCAAAGAACGAATTGATGGACCCTGGACACATGGCCGTGGAGCGTATTGGGCTTGCTATCGTAGTGGATGGCAAGTATCGTGCACTCCAAGGCCATTGGACCAAGGAAGGTCAGCAGTGGTGTATTGACTGATGGCTTAATTCCATCCTACTGCCATGTCCATCAAGCATCTTCTGAACCTCCTCGTCATCTATTTGAGGACCTACAGAATAATTTTCTGAAGCGTCGGAAGTTCCCCTTTTCTCGGCTACGTTTGAAGGTTGTACGAATCCGCTAGAACTTAGTCGTAGGGCGGCAGCTCTCATTCGGGCCGCGAGGAGCCTTTTTGTGGCATGACGACGTACGTGTAGGCTTCACTAGCCGCTACCGCCCGCTATCCTCAAATGCCGAGGCGAAATCTATTTTTGTCCCCGATCTTCAAGAGCCGGGACCGTTTTGGGTGGCGAGTGTGGGTTAGCTACTCTTAGTTCGCGTTAGTTTACGAGATCACGAAAACATCTTCGGCGGCGCGTCGTGCAACGTTACGAGCCCAAATGCATGTACTTTGGGACCGGAACACGGCGTCTGCTACGTCTGCATTCGTCCAAAGCCATGCTGCTTTGGCCCGGCATCGTCTTGGAAGGATCCGGAAAAGCCCAAATCAAGAAGGCGTATGACGTAGCCATCAGCCCTGTCTCCCACCGGAACAACCACGGATCATCCGTATAGCTCCGCGATCCCCGCCCATACGAGCACTAACGAGTCTGGTTGTGGCTGCATAGGGCTTTGGGCGAAGTAACGCTGGCACAGTTGGTCACGGTACTCGAGCAAAATACGACACCACACTGGCGATAATGACGTCGGCCAACACTTTACAGATCGAACGCCTCGTACAGCTCGCCCACTCTCCCAGCCAGACTTTACGAGCTGGTTGGCATATATAGTGACTGGCCGGACGCTCTCTGTGGTCTCCATCAAACCCCAGCAACATCACAATCTCATCAACCACCACTCAATCCATCTCCCTCACCTCCCAAACCCAACGATCCACTACCACCACAAACATGAAGTTCTTCACCGCCGCCGCCGCCGCCGCCCTCCTCAGCGTCACCGCCCTCGCCGCCCCCACGGCGTCGACGGACAAGGAGACGACGACGTACCAGATCAAGGACTTCACGACGCGCAAGTACGATGGCAAGACGATCAGCACGCTGTCGTTCCGGATCCTGGCGACCAACGGCGGCACGCTGGACTTCGAGTGCGTGCCGTACGACCCGGTCGCCAAGGGCGCGACGGAGCACTTCGAGAGCGGCAAGGTGTACTTCTGCGGCGAGAACACCTTCTTCAGCTTCAGCTACGTCGACGGCAACGACGTCGACCAGACCAACGAGCTGTTCCTGTGGCAGGACATTGCCGAGAAGTGAGTCTTCATCTTTCTTTCCTGTTGAGACGCTTCGTACTGACAATAATGCTTTGCTTCAGCAACACCATTGGCGGAAACGCGTTCCTTGACGAGCCCATCTGCCGCGCCGGAGGCTCCACCATCGACGACCTGGTTTGCCAGGTCCCCGACCAGGTCTACTTCGCCGTCACCCTTGAGAAGCTCGGTGCTTGAAGCGATTCTCTTCTTCGAATATCACGACCGCTTCCTGTAATAATGCCATAGACAAATAATTTACGAATCTCTTTTGGTTGAATTACTTCGTTTGATGTGATTGAACACTGCCATTGCTGAATGACCCTTTCCAAGATGAGATTGTGTTCGAACGGAGGACTTGACGTTACCCACTGCATTATGCTGTCAGGCAGCTTTGAATACGAGATGCATTCGCATGTACAGTGGATACCTGACGTGAACGCCAATAGATTCCGTTCCCCCATCTTACTTCGCACCTCCTTGCGCAGCGGCCCGATAGTAGTCCCAGTTGGACCGCATCCTCGCATCCTGATCGGGAGTGAATTCTTCGTAGCAAGCGCTGATGCACGCATTAGTCAAACTCCATCGAGGACCGAAAAGACAAGCTCACTCGTCGGAATAGTCCATGTAGTTGTGGATGGGATCCAACCCGGGCAGATCGGGGCAAGAATCCCGACCAACGGGACAGCCCTCGCTGCGGGTGGCCTGGGCCGGAGTATCGTCGATTCCGTCTCCGCCGTTGCAGCCGCCTTGGAAAGTGTGGTAAAGACCTGGGGGAAACATCATGCATCAACAAAGGGTCCAACACGATTGCGACGATAGTCTCACCGAACCAGTGGCCGACCTATGAGTATATAGTCAGATATCATTAGGTCATCGGAGGGGAGGGGAGCCGTTGCTGCCTTACCTCGTGGGTTGCTGTTTTCCCTTCGTTGTACGGGACTTTGGTGCCTCCGGGCACCGTCTGGGCGTCGAGTACGCAGCCGTCGTTGAAGAAATCCACGGTACCGTTTTCAACAATTCCAGGGAAGGTGCAGTAGCTACAAACGACTTAACAGCTACTTTGAAAAGCATCCGGGCTACCTACCCTGATGAGTCTCCTGGAAGCGCCTACTCAACCGTCAGCTTTGGTTCAAGCGTCACTGAATCCCACAACTCACCCTCGTAAAATACAGGTTGAGAGTGGCATAGTCACCCTTGCGAAGATTTGTTTTCATGACGAGCGTATCGGTGTTGTCGGACCAAGTGCTGTTGATGGTTCTCGTGGTTCCCAAAAGATTGAACGCAATGTCGTGGGGAGCGAAGTTGGAGTTCAACACTTCGATCTGGTTCTGGACCATCTCATCCTTCACCAGAATTAAAATCCTGGAATGCAGAATTTGCGGTGGGCTCTCACAGTGATATTTGCGTCCGCCACGGCGTCAGAAGCGGCAACGATGTGGAACCACGCATCGACCGTGATCGGAGCCTGGGAGCGCAGGATGCCGGCATCTTTCATCGCTTTCTCGTGAGCTTTCATCTCCGCTGCGTGTTCCATCAGCTCCTTTGGTGGCTCCGGCGTTGCGCATCGCGATTGAGCAGTAGTCGCATTGATCAGAAAAGCCAAAAGGCCAAGCTTCAAAGCACTGTTCGTAAGCATGACGGGCAAGCGGGAAACGAGAGTGGTGACGCCAAATGCAACACGAGGCACTGCGGTCACAGACAACAGCTTTATATATGCGAGCAAGGGGACATGGGAGATGGAGACGATAACATGACCGAGTGCTTGGCTGTGGAGCGGCTGTTCTTACTGCCTGCCTCATTCGCACAAGACCCCTCGTATTGCAAAGCAACCCAGCCCGAACAGACAGCTTTTCCGGCCTCATCCATGAAAAAGACCACGGGGGTGAGGGTATCCTTTCTCGAACAGGAATCTGCGTTATCAAACAAGCAATTCACCTCTCCGTCTCTCCACCCAGTTATTTTGGGAACGGGAAAGTCCTACAAGATGTTTGATGTATATTGCGCTCCAACAATGTACATCGATATTTCGATATGTACCGCTAGTAATGATTACAACACAGATATATGGAAACGGGCTAAGAGCGTGATTCGAGTAGTAAAGGTTGTACTACAATTGGCATGCGCCGGGTGATTGCGGCGTGCGGAGGTTCTGATTGGATGCGCTGCTCAACCCACTGATAACATCAGGCTCTCTGCGTGCTTTTCGCAGAATGCAAAAGGAAACATAAGCCGGCCCGCCTCCATTGCAGCCCATGTCCCTTTATAAAGTCAGTCAACTACCCACCACTGAAACGGAACATGAACTCCCTGAAAACAAGCATTCTCGGCCACGCTGTTCCACAGCCCTTCGGCCTTCTCCTCGCTGGTGATCTCCACGACGCCGCCCCGTTCGCACAATACTTTACCGTCCGTGGTATCGCCCGTCATCTTCACCAAGAGTCCAACGCTGCAGTGTCTCAGGTCTGGCAAGAGAATTGCAAACGTCTCCGTCTCGGAACTCGGTTCTGAAAGCATCCAAGGGACTTCAGAGGCCACCGTGTACGACCCGTGACTCGGTGTCTCGATCGAGAACAACGGTGGAGCGGTCACCGCAGATTGACGCTGGAACCGGAGGCCCGAGAGGAAAACGGCAAGACCGAGGTGTTGGCTGTGGATAAACGATCTGGGAACAGGTAATTTGCCGCTGAATGGGAGTCCAACTGGCTTGTAGGCGCGAGGCATGACAAGTCGGAGATCTCCAGAAAACCCGAAAGGGCTGAGGAATGATTCTGGTGCCCACCGATAACCTTTTCGCTCGATGCGGGGACCGGATGCGAAAAGTATCTCCGGTGGGATGGCGGGAAGCA
This sequence comes from Diplodia mutila, assembly GCA_022560015.1. NCBI lineage: Eukaryota > Fungi > Ascomycota > Dothideomycetes > Botryosphaeriales > Botryosphaeriaceae > Diplodia > Diplodia mutila. The sequence continues at coordinate 150,822 of JAFISB010000047.1, read as the reverse complement.
TCGATAGAAGGAATGGCATCCTATCCGCTACTGGAGTTTGGACTAGTTGGCTGGTGTCGAGGCCGAGGAACGTTGCCAAGCAAATAGTCTCGTCGCCCTTCCTTGTAGTGTTCCGGTTGGAGGCCGCTGTGATCATGCGCAAGAAAGCCCTTGCGGGATTCTCTGCAATGCTGTAGCTCGCCAGCCAGTCCCAGACGAGATCGCGGTACCTCTCCCAGCATACCCGGAGAAGCTGTCGTTCAACCAAAGATTCGGGTGGGCCGGAAGGGGGTTCGAAAAGCTTGTGCTCGGTCTGAAATCGAAAACATGAACCGTCCACCGGAAGGTACACGTGTGAAGCGAGGGACGCTTCCTCGTAAGTCCACATGCGAGACCTCCAGCTCGAGCAAAGCACTCGACTCAGAACCTGCACTGGCTTGGCGGCTGCAGAAAGAGTCTGGATGTCCGGGTCTACGACTACGGTTCCAGCTGCCTTGCTGTAGATTCTGTGCATGTTCTGGATCGCGGTTTGTCGAAAGGCCTTGTACTCTTTTTGTACTGGAATGCATAATGTGTCGAGCCAAAATGCCACCGTGCCGCCATCTCTGGCTGTTGTATCGAAACCTTGATTTCCTTCCAAGGACTGGAGCATGCCGTCCAGTCTCTCCAGTTGGCATTGGTACAGTGCATTATTGTCCGCGTTGCCAAGACCGTCTGACCAAACGTGTGAGAATGCAAAGTAAGTATGGCATTGTTCATGATCGAGATCCAGACCGTTGAGCAGCAACTCGATGGGAAATAGAGAGTTGTCTAACCGCTTGACGGTGACAACCGGTACCTTGTTTTGTCGCAGTATTTCAACAAGCTCTGGGACTGGGACTGCAACCTGGGCACACCTGCAGTCCGGGGAGATGTGCTGTTGTTTGAAATCAGGGCCCATCTGGCTCCGCTTGCAACCAGCGGGGTCGGACTGCGAACATTGCGCATGGCCCAGTCGAGTCCTGGTACTGCCAGTGATCAACGCATACGCTTGAACTTGGAGCGGAAGCTTTGACTGCATATACTCTACTGTCGTGATACACCACCCAGACTGCAGCAGGCGGTCCCGAAGATATGTGTCATGAAAGAGGTTTTCTCGGTAGAGTTGGATCTCGAGCACCTCCACAGTAGCTCCGTACAGTGCTTCGGATAAAAGCATTTGGGCAAATAACGTTTGCCTCAGCGGGTCCGAGTCCGAGGGGCTTTCTTCGTGGAATGGCACGGAGTTGAGCGTGTTGTTGACTCTTCTTGCTGTCAAGAGGTAGCTTTCCAGCAGATTGCTCTGTTTCAGCCTTTCATTCCCCGTCATCATCGACCCTTTTACTTTGCGACTCCACTTTGCCAGGTAGAAATCCAACATCTTGGTCGTGATGAATTTGTTTCCTGCTTCGTCTGTTCGGATGAAGTCGTTCGGACGACATTCAGCTCCGAGAAAGACATTGAGAAGCCCGAAAAACAGCCAACTTTGGAGGAATGACGCCATATCCGGGATCCTTCCATTGTTCAGGTTAAAAAGGTGTGTCTCCGGGTCAAAAAACTCCCAAGATGACACATCCCATCCTTGACGTTCTGGAAAAGTAAAGAAATCACCGTGATCGAAGTAGGAGCCTATGTAGGGTATCGAGACGGGTGCTACATGCTCTCCATTGAGAAATAAGTGCTCCATTCTGCAGAAGCTTTGGTGCTACGTGGTGGATGAAACTGCGAGTAACTGTCGTGGTGTTGAAGACGGCGAGGCTGCCAAAAAGATGCGAACTTGCTGAGAACTTCCATCAGTTTCTGTGGCTTCAATAGAGGTTTTTTATTGGTAGTTCGCCCCATACACAGCATGAGAGGCGGGGACGAAAGGACAATTCCCGCCAACGGAACAATGTCTGGCCTGCGAGGCTGAGCTTAGTAAGCGCCAGAAAGCCTTACGTAGCCAGCTAACAGCGGGAGACAGCCCCTTGGTTGCCAGGGTTACACGGCACACAGGCAGACACACCTATGAAAAACATTCCAGCCCACTCCGATCATTGGTGAAAGCGGTGTGGGGTAAGTGCCGATCGCTTCGCCGTGTCACTCTTCAACTCGCCAATGTCGCCCGCCTTTTCTCGGCTTCTGCAGCGATCCGGATCCGTCCACGAATGCCTATACATACCGCCGGTGACCGATGTTACCATCTAGCATGCGCACCTATAGGTTTCTTGGTAGCCCGTGGGCCCTCGGGTGTTAGCGATAGTGGCTAACGTGAGGCAGACATGCGTGAACGGGCCAAGAGCGTGGTTCGAGCAGCTAAGGTAGTACAACATGTATTACGCCAGTCAGCGGGCTTCTGTCTCCTCTACGGAAGGGATACGTTTCATTAATATGTAGTCGAATCCAATATCCGGACGTAGATGTCAGACTTGAATGCAGACAATCGCGTCCGGATATTGGATTCCACTGCCCCCGTGAGTATGGTGCCATATCTCTTCAAGACCTTCTGTCACCCGTTCTGCAGTGGCCTTTCGAAGAGCTAATAGTTGTTGTAGGTATTGCTGGAAAGCATTGGTGGGAGGGTCTGGTGAGACGGCTGTCTCGATGCAGTATGTCCAAGCGGACAACCCGACAAGCATACCTAATGGTTGTCCCGATACAACACGTCCATGCGAACAATCCGACGAGTTGGATGGTCAACCTCATGACTCGTTTTTCCCCCATCAGAAGGTTCATTTGTAATACGGTCAAAGCATGTCGGACCAGGAAGACGATCCTTGTGGGATCGCGACCAATCAGATTTCCGGCCCCGCACGCAATCAATTTGTAAGCTTTGGAGACGCACAATAGCAGCATTTCCAACACAACGGCTTGCGTTCCGCTATAAAATATGGTTTGAGGCCCGTTTCTCTCCATCTCCAGTAAACTTAAGGTGATGTTGGTAATGGCTCGAAAGAGCTAAGCTAACTTGGGTAAAAAGAGCCTCAAAAAAGGCTTCTGAGCGGCTTCAATCCCGCTTTCTACGAGCCTTGTTTCTAATGCAAGTGACAAAGCACCATCTACGAGATTACGCTACCAAGCTGACGCCGAGCTGCAAGATCGTGAGATGCATGCATATGCCTTGCTTTTCCATGACTACTTCGTGCTTGGCCTGTGGGGTTCACCTGTTCTTGGAGCGTGAGCAACAACACGCCATTAACGACTCATCCGAAAGCCATGAATAATCTGCGCGCAGCATTGCTAATGACACGATCGCACAGCAAAACCACAAGTATAAATACGACGTGCTGCGCCGAACGGTAAAACCTCCAGTCCTCCATCCATCCCATCCATCCATCCATCCATCCATCCATCCAAACCACCACCAACCACATCAACAAAACCCAACCTGGGGAAAGGAAAAAAAAAGGGAAAGAACCAAAGAAGACATGAGCGGCCACCGCTTCACCCACAACGACACCTCCCTCTTCTACACGCAGCACGGGCCCGCCACCGCGCCGCCCATCCTCCTCATCCACGGCTGGACGTGCGACCAGCAAGACTGGCTCTTCCAGATCCCCTTCCTGCTCCTCCTCGGGTACCAGATCCTCGCGCTCGACCTGCGCGGGCACGGGCGGTCCGCCGCCCACCCGTCGCCCGCCGCCTCCCCCCCGCTCTACGCGCCGGCCGCCTACGCCGCCGACGCGGCCGCCCTGCTCGCCCATGCCAACGTCGGCGAGCCGGCGCTGGTGATGGGGCACTCGCTGGGCGGGCTCGTGGCGGCGATGGTGGGGGTCGAGCGGCCGGAGCTGGTGCGCGGCGTCGTCGGGGTGGACAGCGCGTACTACATCAACGCGACGTCGGGGGCGGCGGCGGCGGCGCTGGCGGCCGGCCGCGCGGGGCCCGAGGCCGTCGCGGGCATGTTCGTTGAGGGCGGCGTGGGCGGGTACAGCGCGCGCACGCCCGAGTACCTGAAGGCGTGGCGGGAGGTGCGGACGTTGGGGGTGGGGGCGGACGTGGTGGCGGCGGCGGCGGAGGGGCTGTTCGGGACGAACGAGAGCGTGGGGCTGTGGGAGAATGCGGAGGGGTATTTGAGGGACGGGTTGGGGGCGGTGGAGGGGGAGGGGAGGGTGCCGAGGCTGGCGGTGGTGGCGGACGGGTGGAAGGTTGGGAAGGAGGAGGATATCGGGTTGGGGGTGGGGGATAGGGTGGAGGTGCTGAATGAGAGCCATTGGTTGATGCAGCAGGGTGCGGAGACGTTTAATTGGATCGTGAAGGATTGGTTGGACGAGAGGGGGTTTTTGCCTTGATTCAAGTTCCTCTGAGATATTCGTATCAGACAGGGTACTTGTCTTGAGCATTCAAGGCCTGTGTGCTTGATACCGGAGCTTCTGTCCGGTTGCTCACATTCAGAAATATCGTACACATTCATCTGAATGCCCTTTTTCTTGTAGTGGTTGACTAAAGCACCTCTCAACCGTCGTGTAGGCGTAGAGCACTCATCTCATAATCTTCTATACTGCCTTCATCATCGTGGAGGTGAGCGTCAGCGTTGGGGTGCGAAGCCAACTCAGACACGAGGGTCGCGGAATGCTCAACCACAGCGGAGAAACAGTAGATTCGTCTAAACAAGGTGCTGTGGTAATCAGACTTATTGAAGATTCGGGTCATTTGGAGGACCGTGTCACCGGACGGCTGGATATTTTTCACAGAGGTCTTCCGTCCTTCCCTGACTCATCCGACTCACAGGACTTCTGTGTACTTCCGCTTTCTGTCTCCGAGCGTGCCCTAACTGCTCTGATAGATGTTTTGAATCCCTGCTCATCGATCATTGTATCGAATGCCTCCATATCATAGTCTATTTCCCTCACGAGCTGCCACCTCGGCAGAACCTCCATTATGCAATGAGGTACAGTGAATGATCTTCCAAAGTCCATAAGGAGGCCGCCCCGGTAGTTTCGAGGGAAAACGTCCCTTGGATAGATGCCGATACCGTGCAATGTCCACAGATGGTCGCGCATCCGACGTATGTTTTGCGGCTTCTCTTTATCGAAGGGATCTTTTGTTTCAATGAGCTCTTTTACTAGCGCCCGGATTGGTTTCCGTGCATCCTTCTCCTGGCGGTTCCAATGCACGACGCCGTGGGCTTCGCGCAAGCAGTCTTCATGTTCGGCCGAAAGATGCAAATAACCGTAGCACTGTGCCGCCACGATCTCCTCTTTTATTCGCTTTGGTACTTCACCGGAAAACTCTTGGATGATCTTTCCATACTTTTTCGGGATGCTGTTATGATAAAATTCGTTGATGCGACCATAAGCGCGGCACTCGGCGTAAAACGGATCGATGTGCCCTTCGAAGTCCGCGTCGGAAATTTGCTGGTTTTGGATGTCCGAGAACCGATTGCGTTCTTCCAATGCATCAAAGAACTTGAACTACCGATCCAGTGAGTAGGGTGGGACGATACTCGAAAGAAAAGAGAAGTTACCATTTTGAGAGCGAAAGGTTGCGAATTGATCCTGACTTTGAAGACGTATCCTTCCGCCCCGCCAGAGTCCGACGCGTCGTGCTCGCCCAGCTGCTCTTCGAACTCGATTTTCGGATTTTGGGCACTGTACGGATGCATTTTCGGGCCCTCGCACCCCGGTGGTAAAAGCTCGTTTCGTTGTCCATCAGCACTTGCCACCGACATGGAACTTGACTGCCGGGTGGCCTGGCGTCGTGAATCGGAATTTCGAGGCATCGTCTCACGATCGAAACACCCTTCCTCCTCCATTCTGATAGACTTGGGTTTGTGTAGAGTGTAATGCGTGTCGGTACTCGCCAGTGGGCCGGCGAGATGCGGCGAGGTGTTCTTATTTCGCGCAGTCCTATCGGCCCGTTATTGGATGTCTCGCTTCAATGCAGCAATTCGCTTGCTCTTACCTACTCTGTATGCCCGGATTGTGGGGCGCCTACGTGCTAAGTGCGGCACAGCAGTAACCTTAATGACATGCAATAATACATCTCTCCTCAACCTGTGCGGCCTTACACAGGCATCATCAATAAATCACCGTGGTCTGTCAAACCACATATAGCTGCGTCTTCTCGCTTACTGACTGGAGTGATTGAATAGGCTAGACGCCGTGTTTCGCAGCACTATGTATACTCGCTCTACACGCCGTCCCCACTATCCCCAGTCGCTTTCAAACCCCCCAATGTCGCTTCTCGACTATCTCACAACCAAGAATCCCTCTATTTCCGCACGCGACAGTGGCTCCGCTTCAGATGGGCGAAATCGGAAGAGCAAAGGCATACGAAACACTGAGAACCCCGGATACACAGCCCCATGTCGGATACAAAGATGGAAAGAATTCGGTCGTTGGCGAGATGTACCCACAGCTGCTGGATAGCATTAGCGAGCGTCCACGTCCCGACTTCTCTTAAGGGACTGTCGAGCTCTTCCGCTCTCACTAACCTTCTGGAGTAACTCGATGTACGCAGAGGTGCGACCGGATTGCAACCACTTGCCGATCTGTGTCGACAATCGGGGCGGGAAGGTTTGATTATGAATTGCAACCAATCAGAACCTCCGCACGCCGCAATCACCCGGCGCATACCAGCACGTCGAAGCAACAGCGCTTAACGGAGATGCAAAGAGTACATTCTCACTCATACCAAACTCATACAAGAACGTCCGTCTGAGGGATTGTCCCGATTGGTTATTGGATCCATGCGTGGATTTTCACCATCTGCGGGTAGTTGACGCAAACCTATACTCGCACGGCCGCGCCCGGACCTTGGTTTCAATCACCCACGTAGATCGACGAGTTTGAGAGAAGCTACAAAACTGCGCGAGCCGCGTCGAACGAGTCCATGCATGCGCCTCCTCGTCCCACGCATAGTCGACATGACGCATGAGATTGATGAACTGTATTGACATAAAAAGTAACCAAACACGACCATCTACAGCTCGATCTCCGGCTCCCTCGACCTGTACAGAATCTTCGCGCTCGGATCCGGCACGTACTCCGACTCCGTCAGGCTCCGCGGCTGCTCGCCCTCGAACTTCCAGTCGTACTTGAGCAGCAAGTGGGCGACGGCGATCTTGATCTCGTTGCTGGCGAAGAAACGGCCGGGGCAAGCGTGTTGGCCTACGCGTGGATCATCATCATCATTAGCGGAGGCGTAAAGGGAGTAGTGGGGCTTTTTTTTTTTTTTTGGCAGATGGAAAGCCTTACCGTGACCGAAGCCGAGATGCTCCGCGCTCGTGGTGACGAACTGCCAGCGGTTCTCCTGGCCGGGCTGGTTGCGCATGTTCAGGAAGCGGTGTCCGTCGAACCTGCCAGCGTCGGCGCCCCAGTGCTTGGGGTCGTACATCTGGAAGGTCGGCATGGAGATGTGGGAGCCCTTGGGCAGCTTGGTGCCGTCGGAGAGCGTGACCGCCTTCTCGACGCGGCGCGTCATCGCACCTTTTTTTTTTGCCATCGTCAGCATTTGGGTGAAAGGCAAACAGGCAGGTCGGAGAGAAGTGGGGGTAAACTTACTGGCCGAGAGGACATGGACGCGCTGGCTCTCCTTCATGCAGCTGTCCAGCAGCTTCATCTTGTACAGGCTCGTCTTCTTCCACCCGCCGTCTTCCTTGAGCACCTGGACGATCTCCTCCCGCAGCAGGTCGATGTACCGCGGGTTGGCCGTCAGGTCGTAGAGCAGGGTGGTGATGGTCAGCGAGGTGGTGTGGATGGCGACGACGGAGAGCAGCAGCTGGGCGTACACGACGTCGAAGGGGCGCCCGTCGGCGACGTCCTCGAACCAGCCGATGGCGTCGGTCGACTTGGTCTTCTTCCCCGTGGTCAGCATCTCCTCGCGGCGCGCGCGGCGGCGGGCGGCGACCTCGGGCTCGATGATGCCGCGGGCCTGCTTGATGTGGTCTTGCGCGACGCGCAGCTCGGACAGGAAGGGGTAGATCAGCGGCCGGACCCAGGGCGCGAAGGTGCGCAGCTTCTTCGCCGCTTGGAACGCGTCGACGGTGTAGCGGATGGAGATGTTGAGCCACTCTTGGTTGTGGCAGATGGGCTCGCCGAGGAACACTTTGGCGGACAGCCGGGCCGCCATCATGGGGGATACGCGAGCGAATTGCATCCGAGTCCATTCTGCAAGGCCGTCTTTGTCAGCTTCTTCGGCGCTCCGGGCGTGGGCTCGAAAAAGCTTACCTTTGGCTTGGGGAATGAGTTCCCCGATCACTTTTGTGGCTTCTTCAGACAGGCTAGCCGTCATTCCGCCTGGAACCGTCAGTCTCAAGGGTTTGAAGTGTCGACTGGAGAGTGTGGAGCGTACCGAGCGCTTGAGTGAGGTTTTTGCGGACGACGTCGTGGAAGATGTGGTCCTCGCCGATTCCGTGTCCGAACACCTCAAGACCCGGGTAGGTGGGAAAGAAATTCTAACCAGATGATTCAGCAGGAGCGTACGATACCGGCTTTGAAGACTGCTTGACTGACCCTTTCGCCGAAGCCGGTCAATGAGAGGTTCTCGTTGTTTCGAATCTCATCGGCAAAGGAAGGGGGGATGACGATAACAGGCCCGTTGCTGCCGATGACCTGGAAGACCTTCCCCTTGCACTGATCCAGAGAGCCACGTCAGAAGGCCATGTTCATTCTTCAAGTTCGCGTGTGTACTTACCTCATCCATACCCCGCTTCAAAATCGAGGTGGCGCTCTGGACATAGCGTGCTTTGGCCTTCGAGTTGGTCCATTCTCCCGGTTCTTTTCCAACGAGCTTGAATCCGGGATACGGTCGCTCTTCCTGCGCGTAGTAGCTAAAGATGGAAACAATGATAACAAAGCCGGCAAAGATCAACGATCCCAGCTGGAGGGTGCTGTCAGTGCTGGCGGAAATGACGTCGAAGACCATGGTTGTTGTGCGGAGAAACAATAAGAGGAAGCGTGGATCCGTTCTGGAAAGCCCCGGTTCGCCCTCGATATATATACAACTTGCGTAGGCACTACCACGGCCCCGTATCACTCGGTTCCAGAACCCGAGGACGATGGCTCCGCACGGGAGCCGGATCGGTGCCCTCCCGCTTGCACAAACCGCCGATCTTCGTTTCAGAGTGCTATGGTAGGCCGCCGATTAGCTGGAGCGATGTCCGCGCGGGGGTTGTATGATGGGTCCCTCGTAGCTTCGTGCCGCTGATTGGTTGGCAAGTACGAATCCGCATACGACGGCGTGGCACCGTCGGTGCGCTTGCCGATCGCTCGCCGGGACATGGCTTCGTGTCGGGAAAGGGAGGCATGTTTTCCGGCCCGGTAAGCTGAACGGCTGCATCAGTCGGTCCCAGAGTAGCCGGACTCTCCTCAACGTGGCGCCATCAAGCTATACAGTGGCTGACTTCGGCGGAAGAGTGTCCTGAATCGCTTTCCCTCTGCAGCCAAGAGAATTGGAGCTGTAGTTGGCCGTTTCGGCCGGGTGATCTGCAGACGCGTAATCTCTTTTCGGCCATTGGTTCTCGTTGTGCTTCCTCGGATTCGTATCCCAGAATACGGTCTCCTCGCATTCCTTGGACAAAAGGGCTCCCGGGCTGCGGTGAAACACGGACCATGGAGATTCGACACCGCTTCGTCGGAACAAGCATGCAGAACCAGCCATTCAGTATACGAAGCACCACGTACAAAGTAGGCTCCATGCAGCGCGTCGAGGTGTCGGCAGTGCTCCTTTCCGGCTACCTTTCCCATTGGCTACCGAAAGAACAAGCCAACGCCATTCTTAGCGTTCTTTAACCGCGATCATGACGCAAGCGGCTTCCACGGGCGGTGGCTACAAATCTATTGCTACTAATACACGTCGGTTCGTTCATTCCACCACATAGGATACTCCGCTGTCAGACTTCGTCCATGTCACGCACATAATGAGTACTCCTTTCTTGGGTTGTTAACAGCTTATCGCTGGACATTCGACTTTTCACCGACGCTCGTGGAGTTCCTTGTTTCTGCTGGCAGCAAATGCACAAGGCCTGATTGAGCCACACACCTTTACTTCTACGCCATGAAAGCCCAAAGCCAAGCCTGCGGCTGTCGTGGGACCCTCCTTGTTAAGTGGTGATTGGGCATGCTATGGAAGTAGCAACAAACAGCGTATACGACAACTGGCTCCGCGTCATGTAGACTGTGAGTCAGGTTCCCCGTGCGGGAATGTCTGATTTTGGCGAGCCAAGGTACTTATAGCATACCGATCCACATCGAACTCGACGCGCACGACGGTTCTCACAGAACAGCACCAGTTACATGACACACATCTTCTGAGCTTGATCTCTCGCCAAAAAAATGTCGGTTACAGAGTGCGCTTGCAATTGGATCAGGGAGAAATTCAACGACTGCGGCCATTTCAGCCCCCCTGTCCCAGTGCCGCCTCAATGCACTCACTCCCCTCACCGGTTCGACATCGCAAGATGTGAGACCAGGCTCGTGTTCGGCAAGTGCGGCAATTGCTGAGGCGCCGGATTCTCATGTCTTCTGGTGTGCGGAAACTGGTCCTATCAAACTGTCAACTGTCATGACGCATATCTCAAATTGGTAATTCTGAACCTCGTGTTGGTGACAATTCCGAGACCACAAGCAAATCCCGCGACCCAGAGAATCATACAGCAGCCCCATGCCATGCTTCGGAACTCTAGTATTTATACCACGATTCTTCGCGAAATTTTGGTGTCCGCACAAAACTCCAGCAAAGCATACTACGATCCCAGACCACACACACGGGCTATACGAAACACCCTTCCGGGCGCAAAACGCTCTACTATACCGAACAGCTTTCCCGAACCGAACGCGCTGGGATTCACCATCATGTCACTTCAATGCACTTGTCGATGGGTCCGTGAGAGATACGAGTGCGGCCATATCTCGCCCTGGTGGAATGAGTACAGGTGTGCTTATTCCATACACACCTTGGCCCCGTCAAGGTGCAGGATTGAGAATGTGAGGGGCGTGTGTGGTCACTGCTGCTAGAGCAGGAATGAATCCGGCTTTCTGATGTGTGGAAGGTGGCTATGACGAATTGCTAGCGAATTAGCATTCGTACTGTAGCCACTACATGAACAGATAGCTATGAATCGATATTCCGTTCGTATGAAAACAACATCAAAGTGGCATTGACATTCAACAAATCACCAAGTAAAAGTGACGGTTGGCAACTCCAAACTGACACGGCACTACGGCATGAGAAAGCACGGCATTATGAGAAGCGAACGCTGCATTCGCAAGGAGCGTTATATACAACGAGTAAAGGAAACCGGATGAAGCCGCATTCCGATCTCTATTCGCTGCCGGTAGTCGCGAAGGAAGAAAGAACCAAAAGCGTGGCAGCATCACATCAACGTAAGGACATCCCCCCCTCCCCTCCACCCTTCACCCGCTCTCTCGCCCCACCCGCCGATCTCAAATCCTCTCCACATGCGCCGTCAACCGCGGCTTCGCCTCCTCAAGATCCTCCCGCACCTCCGACGAACCCGCCTTCCCGCCCACGCCCAGCCCGACGACCGACGGCGCCCCGAAGACGGCGTCCATCTCCTCGAGCATCCTGCCCTTGGTCTCGGGCACGCAGAGCCACGCCCAGCCGCCCATCAGCACCATGAGCGCGGCGAAGAACATGTAGGTGCCGTAGCCGAGCGAGGTGATCATGTACGGGGTGGTTCGGGAGATGATGAAGGACCACAGCCACTGGTCGGCGGTGGTGATGGCGACGCAGACCATGCGGATGTCGATGGGGAAGATCTCGGAGCAGATGACCCAGGTGATGCCCTGCGCGACGCACACGCGTGGTTAGCGCAAAAGCTCTCTTTTTTTTCCGAGGGAGGGAGGGAGGGAGGGAGGGAGGGGAAAAAAAAAAAACGTACCTGCCATGTGGCGCAGTAGATGAGGCCGTACAGGTAGACGCACACCATGGCGAGGTAGCTCCAGCCGTCGCGCGACAGGTCGCCGCGCGCGGCCGCGGCGGTGGGGTCGGCTTTGAGGACGTAGCCACCGAGGTACCTGTGTTGGCGGGTGGAGAACAGTCAGCGATCAAAAAAAAAAAAAAAAAAGGACCTGGCGCCAAATAATTTGTTGCAGGGGGAAATACATACCACATGGGAAGACTGCCGACGAAGGCGCCCCAGATCAGACCCTGACGCCGCCCGAGCTTCTCGACGAGCCACACGCTGAAGATGACCATGCCGATGGTCTTGGCGATGCCGTAGAAGCCGGTGGCGAAGAGCTTCGTTGAGGTGCCCGTGATGCCCAAGGTTTCGAAGATGCGCGGCGAGTAACTACACGGATCAGTTAGATTTTTCCCCAAGGCTGAAAGCGTTCTGACGGGTTGAGGCGTACTAGGTGATGATGTTCACGCCTATGACCACGCTTGTCAGTGGGATTCGTCCGGGGAGAAGCGAAAAGGGGAGCTTACCGGTCAAGTTCTGGAAAGCCATCAGAAGCAGGCCAATACCGATCCTGTTACGGGTACCCTTCTGCGTCATGCGACGAGCGTAATACTTCCACGTATGGTGCTCGCCGGGCGGGGGCGCCGCAATGGTGATCTGATCCTGGATCTCCTGGAGCTCCTGCTGGATGAAGGGGTGGTCCGGCGGCAGCTTGCGGATGTCCGAGAGGATCTCCTTGGCCTTGTCCCAGCGGTCCTGCTTGGCGTGCCAACGGGGCGTCTCCGGGCACCAGAGGATGCCGAGCAGGAGCATGACGCCAGGGAGCAGCTGCAGACCGAGCGGCACCTGCCACTGCGCGGCGAGGCCGACCGGGATGGTGCGGTCGCAGATGTAGTTCACCCAGAAGCCGGCCATGCCGCCGCCTTGCGAGCAGATCTCGAAGATGCCGATGAGCCGGCCGCGGATGGACGGGGGCGCCGTTTCGGCGATGTAGACGGGGACGAGCAGGGAGACGGAGCCGATTCCGAAGCCGGCGATGGCGCGGCCGGCGTAGATTATACCGAGGCGTCCGCTGGCAGCAGTCTGGCGTCATGTCAGTGGTTGAATGACAATGGTTTGGGCTTTGAGTAAAGTTGGGAAAGGGGGGCATTTTGCAACGTACCATCAGAGAACCACCGGCCAAGAAAATGCAGATTGCCAGCATGATAGCCTTCTTCCGGCCCCACCTCTCGCCAATTGGAAAAGTCAAAAGGGCGCCGAAGAAGGTTCCAGCCTGGAAAGTAGAAACGATGTTGCCTTGCAGAGTGTCGCGGTCGTGGCTCGAGACATCCCCCAATCCGAAGTCTCTTTTGAAGGAATCCAGGGCCATGGTCCCGCCAATCACTGAAGTATCGTAGCCCACTGTTGACGCCGTGAGTCTTCTGCACAAAATTGAAGGGGAGGAAACTCACTGGCAATGGAGCCCATGCTGACGATCAGAGCCATCAGGTGGACCCGCCAGTTGCGCACTTCGGGCGGGTCATTGTTGTTGTCGGCGTGCAGATTGAATCCCATGCTGGCGGTCCAAGAGTAGAGCGAACGGGGATCTCAGCTCCCTTGCGGTAGACACAGTCGGCTTCCGGAGCGCTGTGCAACGGCAATTGCTGCAAATAAGCAGTGGACAGTGCCCCGACTTTAATAAGTGGAGAGTGAGCGGTCGATTCCCGACATGCGGGGTATGGGGTCCCCGCGATGCACCATGACTCTCTGCTCCGGTTGTGGCATGAGAGAGATGAGCGGCGTGGTTGAGAGCGAAGGCTGGGCCACGAGAAGCGAGGGCGGAGGGCGCTGGTGATCCCGTCGCGCGGAACCCCTGCCAGGTTCAGTGACCAGTGGTTGTGCAGGCTAAACGTGAAGAGGGAATAAGAAAGCGGAAGGAATGCCAGAATAGCGGCGAGCCAACGTAAGCCACACACGGGATGCCGAAAGTGACACGACCCGGCTTCTGGAGAACACGGTTGCTCTCGCAAGAGCACTATCCTTCCGCCGACCCGGTACCTGGTTGCACTCGGCGGCTTCTCGACGCCGTTGTGCCTGCATCAAACCGAGACAAGGCAGCCTTCATTGCTGGAGTGGTACTAGGAGAATTAAGTTGCAGAGGGAGCAACCCTTGTTGGGACGGGCTTGGGGTCTTGGAGCAGTGCTTGGCTCCGTCTTGGACTCCGCACTTGGCAGTGCATGACCCCATCTTCATGGATCCCACGCCGTGCCTCGCCGTCTCTGCTCCATCATTCCGTTGTGGTGAGAATGGATCTGTGAAGAGTCCGTAGGCCTGCGTTACGTTTGCAGGTCTTGGGCAATCGATCGGAAGACAAATTCCTTTGGTCGCCGGAAGGGACCCGACCACTTCTGCCACTGTAAGTAGAAGCTCAAGCTTGTATCGTGCAGAGCGCAAGTCAGGTGCACAAGCAGAGTCAAGCTTGAGGCTAGCGCATTGGCTCGGTAGTTGGGTCCGCTTCGAGCAGTCTTCAGCATGGCTGCAATGGCCGGTGAAGCATCAAACCCAGACGGCTTTGCAGCCTTTGTCGCCGAACTTTGAACTACTCGAGTGTTGAACGGTGATTCTGGGCCGAAGACGGTCCGCGCTTTGGAGGACGAGAGGTATGAGCACTAGGTAACAAACTTCCCCGCACCGTTGATGCGGGGCGGAAACTTTTCCGACCAGTGTACAGTGAGATTCTGCTGAGGCCAGGGCGAAGTATTTCATCACCCCGCGACATTGTCCTGAACATGATTGTTTGAGTCAATGAATCCAACTCAATCAGTTTTTGGTTAGACCTACTTTGACCAACTCCACGACGGTTTTCGGTATGTGCAGTCAGCCAATGAAGCTCAGCTGTCACATGAGTTGCATTGCCGGGAAAAGCATACCTATCGGTCTGGACTAACGAAAAAAGCTTGAGTTGGGGCCTATGTGGAAGTAATATAAGAAAGACCCGCGCTGTTGATACAATTCCTCATGGGCAGAGCGGACAACATATAGCAAATAGCTGTTTTAAGCGTGCGCGGAATTAGCCCTACAAGGCTGATTTTTTGCAACAGGCAAGCGCCATCGCGCATTAAGCCAGGTTCCAATACAGAGCTACGACCGGTACGGATCGTCCTATATCCCTGTAAGCACGTATAGCTGGCCACGCGCAACTATGGCCCACCATATAATGCGTACGCCCCGCGAAAATGACAGCTCCGAGCTGTGGGACCCTGTACTGAGTTTGCCAAGGCGAGGCATACTCGAGTTATGGAGGGCTGCAAAGGAAGGCGGTAGGCGGGATGTGGTGACGCCCATAAGCACGGCGCCGTTTATGGACTCTGACCGATCAGCCTCGTGGCCTCGACGAACCCCTCTTTCAGCTCACCGGTGAGCAGCCGTCAAGGTCGGCAAGGCTGAACAACAGCATATAAGAATCGGATTTCCAACAGCTCGCGAAGCTCTTCCAAGTAAGAATAAGCGTCCTTGCGATCGAGGTTCCCCACCACGGAAAGCTCGTAGCAGCCTACTCGAACAATTCGACGGCTTTCCCCTGCTCAAATCGACCACGTGTATCAACATGCAGTGCCAGTGGGACAAAGGCTGTTCGCAGATGGTTGAAGACCCTCATCCGACCATGTGTGCAGAGCGTTGTTTGTCCATTCACGGTTTGATAAGAATGGAAGACGAGTTCAATCGCCTCCTTTATCTGTTATTTGACAAGTCCATTAGCTGAACAATTGATCATGAGACGTCTTGAGTCAACACTGAGGGGGAAGTGAGCTTTCTGAACAACACCTTTGCCGATGCGCCCGGTGGAACTGTGTGTAGACCAGAAGAAGTCACGGCGAAATCGCATAGCCAGCAACGAAAGAAAAAAAGGGGACATCAAATCATCATCTATCAAGCCTCATGCGGCTTTTGGCAAGAGTACAGATACCTCCTACACGTCAGCAAACACACCCCAAACCAGCAGCCAAGACAAAAGAAATCCAGACTCACAACGGCGCATAACAATGCCCCGACGGATCGTGCAGGTCCCTCCTCGCCTCCGCCAGGCTGCCCTCAATACCCTCCCCCGACATGCCCAGATACCGACTGAACACGGCGGTCGAAATGGCCTGCAGGCCGCGGCCGCCGTCCAAATTCCCCAGCGCCAGCCTCCCCAGCGTCTTCTCCCGCCGGCCCCGCGGCCACGTCCCCAGCGGCCACGCGGGCGTCTCTTTGCGCAGGTTCACGAACCCGAGGGCGCGCAGGTGCGTCTCGAAGGACCGGCAAGCCGTGGTGTCGATGCCGGCCCTCGCCGCGCCGCGCCTCACGTCCTCGGACCAAGCCAGCAGCGGCGATTCCTCGTCGTCGTCGTCGTCGTCGTCGTCGACCGTCGCCCACGGGAACGCAATCTCGCGCAGCTCCAGCCAGCCGCCGGGCGCCAGGTTGTCCCAGCACTGGCGGAAGAAGCGGGGCCAGTCGCGCAAGCCCATGCACAGCATGCGGGCGTGGATGAAGTCGAACTCGGACGAAAGGGCCCAGTCGCGCTCGGCGTTGTCGACGAGGAACTCGCAGTTGGGTGGGCGGCGGGAGGAAAGCGGGTTGCACGGGCGACGGGTCCGTCCCGACGACGTGCGCGCGCGGGTGCCGCTCGGCGAACTTAGCGCATGGACGCCGACGGTGAGACAGTGCCGCGACGTACATCGACCTCCAGATGACGGCCGAGAAGTGATTCGTCGGAGCTGTGGTGCTCCGCTTGTTGGTCTGCGTCGTGACGTTCAGACATTGTTTTTTCAGGAGTGTGTAGTCCGAGGTTCGACAGAGAATGAGACGTTGGGGATCTCCGCTCCGCCGCCGATTATTCGGCTGTCTTGCTGAACGCGGTGATGCACCGAACACTCCACATTTCGAAATGCCGATTTACTACCATTTTTACCATTTACCATGTCTTTAAGGGAGCTGATTGGGGAATATAGGGGTACAATAAATCCTATTTCGAATGAAGCAAATATCCAGACATGGACTGAGTATTGAGCGTCCAGATCTGGGATTCCACCGGATCTCGGTTTCTGTGCAACCTGCTGTGGCGTGGTGATTTCTTTATCCACGTTCGTCTCCGAAAAGTATCTCTACCATACCGCGAGAGCAGATCACTTGGGTTTGGGAAAAGAGGCAAGCAGTAAATGGATCCGTACTTCCTTAATTCGCGCTGGTGATTTGGAGATTGTCGCTGCGGTTTTTTATTGCTGTTCCTCCAATTGCGGCCCATTCCGTCCTGATCGTCCCGCACTGGCAGGCTAAGATCTTAAAGCAACTTCAAGATTAGAGATGCTAGCAATGTGCACGTTCTTCGGGTGGTCACGAGACGGCGTGGCAGCTATAACCACACCGCCATATGCGGTCCGTGCAGGTTAATGGTGTTTGTTCCCATCACACCGTATCCGACTCGGCCGCCAGCCTAATCTCAGTCGTTTCCCGGGTGAGGTGTTGCCAACGCATCCAATCAAGCCGGGTTGGGCGTTGAAGTGTGATGGTGCACTGACCATTGCACCACCGGACAGTTGCGAGCCGGACGCCTCCTCCGTCACCCAACCAATGGATGGTCGGGTCGGTTGCAAAATGGCGTTGCAACGGCTGTTCGTTCGTGCGGCGGCCCAAGGGTGCAATTAAACTAAATCCGAGGCTAAATCTCCTGAGCCGTCGGGTGCGCGGACTCCTCGGGCCCCGCGGACCCCGGCCATGGGTACAACATACAATCCCTCCCGCCGACGTTGACCGGAACCATCTGGATTCCCGGACTGAGAGGTTTCCTTGTCTCGCATCATGGCGATCCACAGGTTTGTAAAAACACCCCCAATCGTGGTCCCGAACCTTCAACTGACACCTCCCCACCAGCGAGCCGAAGCAGCGCAGGGAAGCTCCCCAAAGGGCATCGGCCCCCAAACAGACAAAACCAGTCGTCAACGATGCCGCCGACACAGACTCACACGCCGAGTATGAGTTCGGCGGCCCGCTGGGAGTCAGCGCCATGATGATCGGCTTCCCGCTGCTCATGTGGTACATGTTCGTCGGCGCCATCTGCTACGACGGGCGCCTCCCGCTTCCGGAAGAGGGCCAATCCATTCCCGAATTCGCCAGGCACATCGCCGACCTGGCCTACACCCACGCCTTCCCGCACCCCAAGGCGTGGGCCATCTACTGGACCTTCCTGGTGCTCGAGGGCGTCGGCTACCTGTACCTCCCCGGCGTCTACGGCAAGGGCAAGTACCTGCCGCATCTCCAGCAGCAGCTGCCCTACTACTGCTCCGGCATCTGGTCGTGGTACATCACCATCGCCGCCGCCCTCGCCCTCCATTTCACCGGCGTGTTCAAGCTCTACACGCTGCTCGACGAGTTCGGCCCGCTGATGTCCGTCGCCATCCTGAGCGGCTTCCTGGTCTCGGTCGTGGCCTATGTCTCGGCATTGGCCCGCGGCGCCCAGCACCGCATGTCCGGCAACGTCATCTACGACTTCTTCATGGGCGCCGAGCTGAACCCGCGTCTGCTGGGCTGGTTGGACTTCAAGATGTTCTTCGAGGTCCGCATCCCGTGGTATACGCTGTTCCTGCTCTCGCTCGGAACGGCGCTGAAGCAGTACGAAGAGCTGGGTTACGTGTCCGGCGAGGTCTGCTTCATCCTCATGGCCCACACCTTGTACGCCAACGCCTGCGCCAAGGGCGAGGAACTCATCATCACGAGCTGGTACGGCTCCCCCCCGTTCACCCGTATACCGAGGTTGCTGACGCTGGAGACAGGGACATGTACTACGAGAAGTGGGGCTTCATGCTTATCTTCTGGAACCTGGCCGGCGTGCCCCTGACGTACTGCCACTGCACCATCTACCTGGCCAACCACCACCCGTCCGAGTACCACTGGAACCGCTGGGTCCTGGCCGCGTGGTTCGCCGCCTACCTGTTCGCCTACTGGGTGTGGGACACGGGCAACAGCCAGAAGAACATGTTCCGCGCCATGGAGCGCGGCAACGCCCTCGACCGGAAGACGTTCCCCCAGCTGCCGTGGAAGTACGTCAAGAACCCGCAGGTCATCAGGACGAAGACGGGCGACAACATCATGTGTGACGGGTGGTGTAAGTTCAGCCCTTTCGCAAATCGTATCCGTGCGTCAACTAACGTCATTCCCCCCTGCAGATGGTATGGCTCGCAAGATCCACTACACCTGTGATTGGTTCTTCGCCTTCTCCTGGGGCCTCATTACGGGCTTCAACTCGCCGTTTCCCTGGTTCTACTCCATCTTCTTCACCGCCATGATCATCCACCGCGCCAAGAGGGATATCGAGAGGTGCCGTGAAAGGTACGGTGAAGCTTGGAAGGAGTACGAGCGCCGTGTTCCCTACCTCTTCATCCCGGTAAGTCACTGCAACATCAGGAATGGACTTTACTCCCCACTAACGCCTCCCCAGTATGTCTTTTAATTTGCGAGGCATCACCTCCGCCAGTTTCCTTCAGCAACCAATGGACTGGCGTCATTGGAAGCCGAAATATTTTCCTTGAATGTGGTGGGCGCTGGTGACTGTCAGTTCTTCTTGCGCTCCGTCATTCGGAGCTTACATGCATGTAATACGAACTGCTCAGTCGCGGCAAAGGATTCTGCACACGCCGATGTAGGCCAGCATATAGGCGGTTCCCGCCGCCAGATAATAATCAAAAAACTAATGCAATTCACGTCACGCCGCATGGCCCGCATTGGGCTTCTCTCATCTTTCCTCGCCACAATAACGATTCCTAGGCTACAACCTGCAGCAACGGTGACGCCGCTCGTCCCGGTAACCCAAAGAAACGGCTGCGGTGACTTCAAACGAGTGATGCATGCATCCATCCGCCTGCACCAGACACCGCCCCTCCTCACCACCGCAGCAATACCAACAGGAGCAAGTATGCCCGTCGAACACCGCGCCCAATGCGACCGCCCTGCACAATCCCATCTGGCTCACCGTCACCGCTCCGACACCGCTTTCCAAAGCATCCGTTCCCCAAAAAGGGTCGAAATGTTTCGATGCTGCCTTGTCTTATCTGATGATCGACGACCAGCAGCCGCCGCATGTCATCGCTCGTCCGCCACTGGCTGGGCCCGCCTGCGGATTATCCGACCCGTCTCCCCCTTTCAACGACTTCCCAAAGTGGGGTAAACCCATGCAATGAACCGCATATGGCGTAACACTGCTCCACCCGAGTCGCTGACGTATGACCCCGCCCTTCGGTAGGAGGTGCCGAGAGCGGAGGAGGGAGTCGAAGCCGTCATAACGGGCGCGCGGCGGATAACCGACCACCTCCATTGCTTTGACGCGGACGATTATTAAGCATTTTCTAACGGCCTTGCTTGAATTGAACTGGACGTCAAATAGCCCGGCTTTTCCGGCTCTCCCTCTGAGCGAACAAAGCCGGTACATACATCCCTAAAGAGACACTTGCTCGGTTGGGTCCGAGTTTCTGTTGGCATTGCACATTTGCGCCTGATCCTCCGTCACTGCTCACCGTTCCCGCACACCACCATCGCCGAGCCAAACCCATCCGTGAGTCAAAAGAGCTTCGGGAAAGAGGAAACCCGGCGTGAAAATGGGCAACGACACGGACCGTTCCGGAGTCGCAGCCGTGGCCGCCGAACCGGCAACCGCCGATGGCAGCAACGTCGTCGAACAAGACCCGTCCGCCGCGGCGCCGCCGGACGGCGGATACGGCTGGGTGTGCGTAGGCTGCGTCTTCTTCCTGAACGCCTGCACGTGGGGCATAGCGGCCGTGAGTAAGCTTTCGAATCATCATCATCATCCATCCCACAACCCTATCAACGAGCAGCAACAACGACATCCCGAAACTTTCTCCTCTCCTCTCTCTCCCCCTCCCCTTCTCCACGGACATCATCCATCCAAGCCTCCCAAACCTCCAATCCATTCGCCCCCCCAATCCCACATCATCCACCACACCACACCACACCACAACCCCTCCCTCCTGACCAAGAAAAAACCACAAAACACAGACCTACGGCGTATTCCTCTCCCACTACCTCAACCACCCCACCACGTCCACGTCCACCGCCGCCTCCCCCTCCCCCTCCGCCGCTCCCCTCGACTACGCTTTCATCGGCGGCCTCCAATTCGGCGCCGCCCTCGCCCTCGCCAGCCCCATCACGATCCTGACGCGGCGCTTCGGCATCCGCCCGCCCATGCTCGCCGGCGCGCTCGTCCAGACGGCCGGCTACCTGCTCGCGTCCTTCGCCGACGCCTCCTCCTCGGCGCGCGGCATCTGGCAGCTCTACCTGACGCAGGGCGTCCTCGTCGGCGTCGGCATCGGGCTGGCGTACCTGCCCTCCGCGGCGGTGACGTCGCAGTGGTTCGCGCGGCGCAGGTCGCTGGCGAACGGCATCGTGTCGGCGGGGTCGGGCGTGGGCGGGATCGCGTTCGCGCTCGCGACGGAGCGGGTCGTCGGCGCCGCGGCGGGCGCGGCGTGGGCGCTGCGCGTGCTGGGGATCGTGTCGGGCGCCGTCAACCTCGTTGCGGTGGCGCTGATACGGGGGCGAAACGAGGAGGTGCACGCGACGATACGGGGGTTCGACGTCGCGCTGTTGAGGAGGGAGGAGGTGCTGTTGCTGCTCGCCTGGGCGTTCGTGTCGATGCTGGGGTACATGACGCTGCTGTACAGCCTGTCGGCGTACGGGCGGGACGCGCTGGGGCTGGGCGACGCCCGAGCCGCGGCCGTGACGGCGTTTCTGAACCTGGGGACGGCGGTGGGCAGGCCGGCGCTGGGGTGGGCGAGCGATCGGGTGGGCAGGGTCGAGGTCGCGGGGTCGGCGACGGCGGCGTGCGCGGTGCTGGTGTTTGCCGTGTGGGTGCCGTCGAACTCTTATGGGGTGCTCGTGTTCTTCGCTGTTGTCAGCGGGACGATCCTTGGGGTGTTGTGGATGGTGAGTTTTTTTATTATTTTCCCTCCTCTGCGGACCTCGGTCAGAAGAGAGCCTCTCTTCCTCCTCCTCCTCCCCATTCGAATATCGTGCTGACAGTCGTTGGGTGTAGACCATCTCGCCGCTCTGCGTCGAGGTAGCCGGACTGAAGGATCTCAACTCCATGTTATCCCTGGCTTGGGCGACGGTCGTCCTGCCCTGCACATGTACGTCAAAAAGAGGAAAGAAAAAAACACGAACGAATGATGGGACGATGTGGCTGAACTTTTTTCTTCTAGTTTCCGAGGTAATTGCGCTCAAGATACGCCGACCCGACGCAGACCGGCCATACCTGTACCCTCAAATATACTCAGGAGTCGCCTATGCCGTGGCGGCCGCCATCATGTTCCGCCTCTGGCAAGTGCAACGCAGAAAAGACCCGACAAGCTGTGGGTGCAGCGTGGTATAGAGAAAAAGGAAAAAAAGGGAATGTTTGCGCTGTGGACTCTTCTATAACGCCGTCACCGCCTGTATCCAAGGAGAGTACGTTGAGAAACATGTAAACAAGACGGAGAGTGGGCGTCATTCTGTACGTTGGCGACAACCCAAAGCATGTGATAGAATGTTTGAGCCCTCTGAGTCCCACCGAAGACGCCACGCTCTTCTTACGTGAGTAGTTGAATCCAATCTCTGGACAGCTTTGTCCGCAATCAAGACTCACATCTACCTCCGGACATTGGATTCAACCACCCACCTAAGTATGGCGCAATGTCTCTGAGAGATGGATGTGGACGGCCTCAATCCTTTTGCAACCCGCCGTGGACCTCGTGAATTCTACAGGGAAGGCTTCTTTGATATGTGCGGGAACACGTGAGCCAGGCTGCCGTTGTGCTGATCGCGAGGAACCTTGGGCGTGGCGTCCCGCTTTATCTCCTCCGGGGACTCGGCCCTACTTTCGCCGTTGTCCGCAACATTGCCCAGATCAGGCTCGGCAGAGAGTTCATTTTCAGGCTTCGGTGACGGAGGGCCGACGCGGGTGCCGGGTTTCTTTCCAATGTGGTTCTCCAGCCATTCGTGCTGGTTGCCGGCCAACTTGAGCGTCTGGTCGACCTGCCTGCTGAGCTTCTCGACCTCGTCCTCGACTGCCTCGTCCTTGGTCTTGGGCGGCTCCTTGCCCAAGTCGGCTGCGGCCTTGGGCGCCGTATTGGCCCAGAGCGCCTCCAGCTCGTCCAGCCAGCCGCACGCCTCGGCCAACTTGCGCACGCCCGTGTCGCAGTCGTCAAGGAGCAGTACGTCGTCACCACGCGAACCGATGGAGCCGACCTGCTCCTTGTTGATAAGCACTCTGGGACAGCCGTCGCTGACAAAGTTGGGCAGGCTGGCAAAGGGCTGGACGCTGAGGCTGGTGCCCATGACGATGCAGAGGTCGGCCTCGGCGGGCTTGTCGCGGTTGTCGAAGAAGGCGGCCGGCAGCTGCTCGCCGAAGAAGACGATCTTGGGCTTCACCAGCCCGCCGCAGCTCTCCCGTTCGCAGCGCGGCGGCTCCATGCTGTGGATGTGCTCCTTCATCTTGTCGTCGGGATAGCCCTGGCCGCAGTCGATGCAGGCCTGGTCGGCGAAGCTGCCGTGGGCTTCGACGATCAGGTCGCCGGGGACGCCGGCCTCGCGCTCGAGGCAGTCGATGTTCTGGGTGAACAGCTTCAAGAGGATGCCCTTGTCGTGCAGGAGGCGCATGAACGAGTGGGTGATGGTGGGGCGGTATTTGCCGGGGTACAGCTCGTGGGCAAGGGTGTAGAAGGGCAGCGGGTTGTTGCGGAAGTAGGAGATATCGAATACAGCCTCGGCGTAGGGCAGGTTCAGACGGGCGAGATTGGCGTAGAGGCCGGTGTCCGGGCTGCGGAAGTCGGGAATGCCTGCAGAGGTGCTGATTCCGGCGCCAACCTAGGGTCTGTTAGCTGGGAACTATTGTGTTTGGGTGCGTGGCGGACCATGAAGACGACGCGCTTTGCGCGGCCATCGCGAATGTACTTTGCGAGGCCGTCGAGGGAGCGGGTGTCGAGGGTGGAGGGCGGAACGCTCTCATCGACGACGGAACTCTCGTCCTGACCCATTCTCCAACCGGGCCCAGCTCGTCCAGGCTTCCCGCGATTGGGGTTCTTGTCCTTGCCGGGCTTGCCCTGGGGGGCCTGCTGGCGATGCGGCTTGTGCTTGCGGCCTATGGTGGCGAGTGAGAGGAGGCTGCGCAGGCGACGATACACGATGGATGCGAGAGCTTCGAGTCGTGGTGACAGTGGTTCGAAGCAGCGGGGAGATGGTGGAGGTGTACGAATAGGCAGCAAGCATTGGTCGGATTTCTTTGCGCGCAATCGCATCGGCAGCGAGCGTCATAGCTCAGTTCGAGTCCCGCGTGCCCGCCCCCGCGCGAGCCAGCACGAGTCATGCCAGACCGCCCGCGCGCGCACATGAGTCAGCAGTCTCGCCCCCACGTGCTGCGAGTGACACTGCCTCTGTTACTGTTGTGACACGATGACGATGCAACGACAACCTTGCTGAAACCGAACATCTGCATTTCATCTAAACTACATGGCCATCCCTACCGCCTGCCGAAACAAACAACCCTCCGAGCCGTGTCCGTCTGCATGTCAGCCTCTCTCATTCAGCGAATGGGCTTAGCCTGACACCACAGCTCCGGCTTTTGCCACAGGCTGTACACATCCTGGTCCGCCCAGTTCGCGCTCTCATCGCACAGCTCCAGATCGAAGTGCCAGAGCACCTTGGCCATGATGATGCGCATCTCGTGGTACGCCAGGCTGCACGTCTCAAAGTCAGCTATCGTCCAATCCATCACAGAGGAAATGCAATCTCTCACTTTTTGCCCAGGCAGTTGCGCGGCCCGAACGAGAACGGCTGCAGCACCTCCTTGCGGTCGCCGTCGTAGCCAGTGTTGGGAAGCCAGCGCTCCGGCGCGAAGGTGTCGGGATCCTTGAAGTTGCGCGATGACCGGTAAGCTGACCAGTTGTGCACCGACAACCGCGTCTACACACATCCATCACCAGGTGTCAGCTATTGCCACCTATCACCCCACACGCCATTGGGAATAACGAACCTTTTCGGGCACCCACTCCCCGCAGATGACATTGCCGCCCGCCGGCGTCTCGCGCGGCAGCCCGATGGGCACCGGCGGGTACATCCTCAGCGCCTCCTCGAAGCACGCGTTCAGATACGGCAGCCGCGGCAGCCGCTCGACCGTGAGCTCGTCCTCGGCGAGCGCCCGCACCTCGGCCTTGGCCTTCTCCATCTTGTCGCGGTTGCGGAGGAAGTAGTACGTCAGCCCGCTCAGCAGCGTCGCCGTCGTCTCGGTGCCGGCGGCCATGAACAGCGACGAGTTGGCGTGCATCTGGCCGACGCTGAGCCGGCCGTCGTTCTTCTCCAGCACCAGGCTCCAGATGTCGGGCTTGCCGTTGACGCCCTTCTCGAGCCGCCGGTCGACGCGGTCGTACGCGTGCCGGAAGTGCAGCAGCATCTGCTCCGCCAGCCCCGCCGGCAGCCACCAGTTGACGAGCCTCGCGAGCAGCGGGTACTCCATGTGCATGCGCATCATGTGCTGCGCCTTGATGTTGCCGTACACGGCCTTGACCCACGGCGTGTACTCGGACTGGTCGAGCAGCCCGAGCGGCTCGCCGAACGTGAGGTCGCCCGTGATGTCGAAGGTCGCGCAGTTGTAGAGCTTCACCATGCCCATCTTGCCCGCCGCGTCCGCCTTGATCGACCGGTACATGTTGCCGATCATCTGGTCGGCGTACCGCCGGATCAGCGGCTCCTGCAGCTTCAACGCCCGGTCGCTGAAGGCGTTGGAAAAGATCCTGCGCACCGCCGCGTGCTCGTGTATGTCGCCCTCGGTGACCAGGTGCCGCGCGCCGTTTATATCGGGTTCGTAGAAGCGCGTGTCCTTGCCGTTCTCCTTGCGCCCGCCCGTCCGGTGCCCGTAGATGTCTTTCCACGCCTGAGGGCTGATGTAGCTGAGCCGGTCGGGGCCCAGCCGGACCACTTCGCCGTATCTTTCGTGTTGCGTCTGGGTCCATCTCTCAATGCGACCCCCGAAGCTGATGAACCACCATACCAGAGAACTCACGCTGGCATACTTCGGTCCGGGGACTATGGGAGTGTGGTCAGCTGATGGAGATCCACCTTGACACCCGAGTTACTCACACTTGCTCAGAGGATGAAAGTAGACATTGTACACCGCCGTGGCAATAATCTTCACGAGGATCTGTTGTGTAACACATCAGAGTCCGACTCCGGAAGAATGGGAAGCAGGCAGTGGAGCATACCAGAGAGGCAACGCCGGCGAGGAGCAGTGGCAAGTTCTGAAGAACAACAAGCCGGGACGGCAGTTGTTGGATCGGGACTTTCCCCAAGTCCGCAATGCTTCTGGAACCAAGGCTTCCCATGACTGCGGTAACGAAGAAGAATGGGGTGACGGGAATTTGGTTTCTGGTCCCTTCCCAACCGTTGGGGTTTATATAGGTCATAAGAAAAGGCCAAGGACCGAGTCAACTCAGATGGCGATGAAATCACCCTGCTGGGATGAATCGGCCTAATCATCATCCATCCTCGCAATACTACCTAGTACTTGCTGCTCGCTCCTGCAACGGAAGGCGGGTAGCTACTAACCCGGGCTTTGTGCGAGGCGATGATGGGGCCGCAGGGATCGGAGGGTGTGTGGAGTTGGGGACGGCCTTGCCGCTGCCAAGGCGTGTTTGACAGGATATCAAGCGTCTCCGGTGGCTTGACGGGAGAGGCGCCGTGACGGGCCGCAGGACGCCAGATATTAACGGTCGCGCATACGGAGCAGGTGCCCAAGGCTGGCCCATGACCTGGGCGAATCTCGAACCCCGCATCCAGGCGCCGGGCAGCGGAGCCATCGCCTCATCGACAATCGACACAACCGACTGGCTCGGACGAGGTAATTTCCTTTGTTCCGGGCGGGCGAGTAACGTCAAGGCGCATGGTCGAATGCTGGTAGGTTAGACTGCGGCCGCAGAAAGTGGATACGTCCGTCTCGACGGGCATGTCAATGAGCAGTTACTCCTTCTGGCTTCGCCTCCATCTCGTGAGGGCTTCCCAGGCCTGCTGATCCGGATAGTGCGACTCGGGGATGATCCCACATGCAGAGCTTACGAAGCAGAACGGTGTAACGACGGAGGAACACTAGACATGGGCAGACGCACGGAATTGTCGATCCGCATCGTACTTCTGGTTGATAGTGCTGCCGTCGGCCGCTATAACCTTATCAGGCGTCCTATAGATGCAGTGCGGGGTAACTCGAGGAAAGGTGACGGCAAGCCTGAAGGCCAAGGTGAAGGAGTTTGTGGTGCGTCAACGCCGAATGGTGCAGCCATTGAATATGTCGGTTTCGCGGTTCCGCGGCCAGGGAAAGCGAGAGATGCGCGATGCGTGTCTCGGAGCATGTGCTGCTACCCCCTGTCGGGTTCCTGCCGAAATAACGGCCAATGCCCACTTTTTCACTGGTGCGCTCGCTTTCTTCTCCTCTTCCCACCGAGCTCCTTATCATGCAACACACCGTCGCCCTGTCGCAACGGCAACCGTTATCGTATGCCAATGCTGGCCGCTCTTGAGTTGCGTTCCTCGAAATAGTCCATCTCTCCGCCCGGCACGCTTTGGTCAGAGCAGCGGTAATTGTCGTCGTCAACTCTTCATTGCCATTGTTGTCCTATTCATCTGTCAGTTCCTTTTGTAGCAAGCTGCTGTTGTAGACCGGCACGGCGATACGTACTCTCTCCCCTTCACCCTTGACGTCGCGGAGATGGTGTATTGTTCAGTACTCACACGTTAACCTTTCACAAGATGCTCAAACCCAAATCCCATTCAGCGAAACCTCCAACAATCGGCGCCTCTTCTCGCCTCGGGAAGGTAGGTGGACCTTCGTGATCAGATTTCGCAACGGAACGATGAAAGGTGGGTGGGTGCGGCGTCTTATAGTCGTGGTCAGAGTGATCTGCGAGTCACAATCCTTCGCCGCACAATACAATCCTACGCGGCTGCGGCGCAGACAGACGGCCAATCGCACCATCTTTCTCGATAACTCCGTGAGTCATGTCCGGTTGGAATTCTCCGTCTTCATGATACACATATGGATTTTGGCTCCGGTCTCGATTCCATATACTGTCAAACTGGCCGCGTACGCCGCCGGGACCTGTCACATCCGCGGCAATCTCCGCTGCTCCCGGTCTACTCTTCACCATTTACAATCCCGTGCGAACTCTCCCATAGATTCCGATACCAACTCATGCCTTGCGCTCAGCTTCGAATTTCTCTCGCCACAGCCGCTTTCCAACTCCCTCAGGCTCCGTGCCAGCGTAATTTCCGTTTTCGTCCTTGGCCCAATACTTCAAATACTCCCCCCGCGTCATCTTGACATTCACAATATTCTGCTTTTCTTTGTTCCCAAGCTTCTTGCCGAGCTTTGCGATCCAGGATGACCGCCTTTCGGTTGCCGGCGGAAGAGGCGCTGACTCGTCCTCCAGGTCTTCTGCAGGGATCGGCACGTTGATGATGGACTCGTCGGTGAACCTGACTGGCAACAGGTTTGGCGCACCGCTGCCACTAAACGCCCCGCAGTCCATGTTGGAGATGCCTGGGTGAAAGTCTGGTTTCCTGCGGCACGCTGTCAATGGGATGCCGATCAGTCACGGCGGGAAAGCACATACGGCCGGCCAGCTGCTGTGAAGTGCTCCATGTCCGGCACCTCCAACGTGTCGATGGGCATCGATGACGCATGAACCGCATCTCCCGTCTTTGCGGCTGTGGCCATGTGATTGGCTTCCGAGATAGTGTCGTTCCCAGCCATCGTTTCCGTTGTTGTTGTAGCCTGTGACGGAGACAGGTCGGTTCCCATCTTTAAATAACAGCCAAGCCTTTTCAGCTTCTGCTACTAAAAACGCCACCTTCCTACCTGATGATCGCCTGACCTCTCACCTATCGCAAGTAAGCCCTCGAAGCCACTGCCTTACCCAGACTCGACCCCGCAGATGCGTGGCAAGCCACATCTCTCCGCCCGTCGTTAAAAATAGAAAATTTCCTTTCGAAACCACCGGCATCCCGCAAGGTCGGACGAAGAAAATGCGCATTATTGTCGACAAAGCAAGGGATGATCGGAATTGGTTCAGGCTTCGTCCAGCATGCCTGTAGCCACGGCCAAAATCTGGATCGAGAACAAAGGCCGAAAGAGGAAGGCGTGCTATCCTGGGTGCGGCTTCGGTTGATGGTCCGCCTCTTCGAACTACCCTTTTCCGTTACTCGCTTGGCCCGGTTCAGACATGTCACCTCCGCGCAAGGCTACGTCAACAACATCCCTTGATAATAATGCTGTCTCGTGCAAGCTCGCCGGAATTGTCGTCTTCTGCGCAGGCGTCCACCCCATGTGGCCTCCTTCCAATCGACTGTATGTAGTCCTGTTATACGTTCAGTACTATGAGTAGTAGCTTACCATGTTGTTGCAGAAGCATATAAAGCCTCTCACGCCTCGTTTGGGGCACCAGTTCAGCCATCAAACCTCGACACATCTCAATCGTCTCTACCGCACCACCTGTTCAAAGCCACCACTTTTTTTTTTTTTTCGATAACCACCATGTACTTCACAGCCCAAAGCCACCTGCTCCTCCTCAGCAGCCTCTCCCTGACCGTAGTCCACGGCAACATGGACGTCGCCGACGCGCAAGCCGCACCGCACGTCCAAACCGCCCCCGCCAACCTCCGCGAATTCGACCCCATCGCGCGGCCCTTCCGGATCGGCCTCGCCAGCGCCACCGCCCGGCCGCCGCACAGGACGCGGACGCGGACGCGGCCAGACCCCATCCAGACGTCCTACGAGACGAGCACGGACGTGGATCCCGAGACGTGGGCGCACATCGACGACCAGACCTACGGCGGCCTCACGGGGCCGCCGACGGTCGCCAACCTGTTCCAGCAGGATGTCGCCAGCAGTACGGATGGCGGTGGTGAGCCGGTGCAGACGTCATACGAAACCAGCACGGATGCGGATCCTGCGACGTGGAGGCACATCGATGATCCGACGTATGGAGGCTTGACGGCGCCGCCGCCGGGGTGGCCGGCCGAGACGACGATGGCTCTCGGCAAGAGGCAGGCCAGCGGCAGTGGCAGCAGTGGCAGTGGCAGTGGCAGTGGCACTCGTACGTCCTCTGGCAGGACGATTGAGATTACGATTGGGGGAAGTAAGACGACGTCGACGTCGACGAAGACGGCGACTCGGTCGACTTCGAATTCGGGCTCGGGCTCGGGCTCTGGAACGGCGGCGACGGCGAGTCCGCAGAGTAAGGCGTCGCGGCGGTATCGGTTGCCGGGGATCTTTGCGGTGTTCAATCTGTTCTGAGGCAATGGACGCGGATCTGATGGGTCCCGATTTGGTTGTCGCGCTGGTTTTTTTTTTTTTTGGGTGCGCTTGGGGCTGATTGACGGAAAGGGGGCGCACGCTTGCTCGGTTGCGGGGTAGGAAGGTTGGAGTGTGAATATTGTCGTCAGCCTGCTGAACCGCCTTGTAGTAATAACTGTCCAAATAATTGCTTTTCCCGACTGTGAGACCGTCACAGTGGGTTGTAGAAATTCGACTTGCGTTGGCAGTTGAATCAAATTTCCGGACGTAGACGTGACCTTTCCAAGTCCTGCCGCACAGGTAGTCGATGCAGATGTCCGGACGTAGATGTGAGGATTAAAACTGCATATTTGCATCCAGACATCGCATCACAAAACTCGACGTCTCTGGGTGAGTGAAGGGTGGGGTCGGGGTTCCGGTTTCGAGCGGCACAGCGAGCGACAGGTGATATGAGCGCTCTAAGCCGTAGAGAGTCGAATAGTCGAATCCAATATCCGGATGTAGATGTGAGTTCTGAATGCAACAGCCCCCGAGAGTGTACACGGTCGTAGTTGCGGCGGGGCGGCGGCAGGAGCTTGGGCCCACATCACGTCATTGCGACCGACGCGCTCTTGCACGAAACGCGTCCTCCGCCGAAGACCTTCTTCCCTCATCCAACCAACCCCATGATCCAGCCAGCCATCCGCCATCTGAACCCAATCGCACAGCTTGCCGCCCTTTCAGCCGTTACTACTGCCAGCTGCTACCGCTTCTTGTACAGTACAATGCCCAAGGGAGCTGCCGCTGGCCGCGGTCGCAAGCGCGCTGTCGCAAACGACTACGAGGACGACGGCTTCGTTGTCGCCGACGAAGGATCCTCATCCAAGAAGGCAAAGACGGGTCAATCGGCCAAAGGAAAACAGGTTGACAACGAGGGCAACGACTTCTGGGAGGTGAGAGTGAAACGCGACCGCACAATGCCCTTAGCCTGTGCTAATCCGCCGCTCACCCAGCTGTCTGCCAAACGCCGCGTCACCGTCTCAGAGTTTGGCGGAAAGCCCATGGTCAGCATCCGCGAATACTACGAGAAGGATGGCCTGCAGCTACCCGGCAAGAAGGTATGTACGCCGCCGCCCCATCGTTCCACACTCGTACCCTCCCTGACGCGACCCTTGCAGGGAATCTCCCTTAGCATCGACCAGTACAACGCGCTCATGGGGCTCCTTCCCGAGGTCGAAGCCGCTCTGGCAAAGAAGGGCCAAGCAGTAGTGAGGCCAGATTTCGAAGGCTCTGGTGGTGGTGCAACCAGCGACGATGGCGACGCCGCAACCAACGACAACGGCAAGCGCAACATTGAGGCGACGAGTGATGAGGACGACGAATGATTCGCCTCCCCCTCCGGCAGGGACACATAACACCAGGGTCCACTGTTTCAGCCCGCACCTTTCGACGTGGTTCAAATAAGGTTAACATGGCTTGACGTGGTACGATGTCAGGGCTTCATACTGGCGCAAGGTGGCTCCAGGCTTTCGTGGCTTCTTTTCTCCTCTTCCCCCTCATACCCAAGCAGCGTCGTGCCTTTTCCTATCTACAGCTGTGCAAATTTACACTCAGTTTGCTGCTCGCTACCGTTGACCCTGTGCTGATCGGCGCCATGACACTTCTGACCGCCCCAGTGCTGAACGTGGTAAGTTACACTGGACCCTGTTCCGGCCTACCAACAGGCAGAAGTAGAACGGAGCCAATTGAAAAGCAGTTCCTGCCCGCCGGAGAGGTCGTTTTCTCTCTCACAGCGGTACTTCTGCTCCCCGTCTGTCGCACCTTAAGAAGGCGCCTTCCAGCAGCGACTGCCCTCATCACCACACCACCGCGCCGATCCGCCACCAACGCACCGTCTCAACAACCGAAGGCCTTCATTCTACCCAAGACAAAATATCGCCCTTTCGACACCAGCACAAAAATGGCAAACCCGTTCCCTTCCGACTTGAGCCTCACCTCCCCGAAGGTGCAAACGACGCCGCCCGCGAGGCCGCCCTTCACGCTCACTCTCCGCAACTTCTCCCTCAAAAACGCCCTCAGCTACTGCAGCCAAATACTGTCTCGCTTCTCGTTCGACTCGTCATCACCACCCTCACTCGAGAGCAGCTCGTCGACGCGAGAATCGACAACACCATCGTCGCCCATCACGCCCGGAGGAGAACACACGTCGTCCGCCTTTCCCGCAGCACTTCCATTTTCGCCACGGGCAAAGCGACAGCGGTTGCAAACAGAGATGCGCAGCCTCTCCGACTCTCAGCTCGGGCTGCAACTGGCGATCATCCTGCCCGAAAGCGTGCGCGATTCGCCTTCGGCGGTAGCAGAATCATGCCCCCCGCAATATTGTCAGCGAATGAGGCTGAGGCACAGTGAGGGGCCCGGCGACGCGATTCCGCCTTTGGATCTGTATGCAGTGCAGGAGGAGGAGGACAACGCCGCGCGGATTGGCGGAGCACAAGGAGCTGAAGCACCTGCATCAGCAGCGTCGCAGGAGGAAGTTTCAGGCGACGACGTCGACTCGGTGCGGCTCAACGGCGCCGGTGATGTGGCGATGAGCAGTAGCAGCCGCAGCCGCAGAAGCAGAAGCAGCAGTGAGCTGGCGGAATATGCACGGCGATTCGTCTCGCCACGTGATTTGCTGTTCGAGTAGAAATATAGTTGGCTGACCGGGTCGCTGGCTGGCTGGCTGGCTGGCTGGCTGGCTGGCTGGCTGGCGGGATGGGCTGGGCTGAGACGCGTGCCACGTCGGAAACTGGGCGCACGTGTCGGGCAGGTCTGATGAATGAGACGGCTTATTTAGAATTAGATACCCCCGACAGGAATGCGAGAGGTCATATTCTTCTGCAGACATAAATTCAGCCGTGGCTTCTTCGTCGTTCGCGAGGTGAAAGTCGTGGGCCTGGCACCGGACTGGCTGGCGCGAACGTGATTCCGGAAGCTCAGCTGCCGCACTGGCCAGGACCACTTGCTTGGGGAGTTGAGTTCTGCATCTGTACAGTCCGAGACCTACATCTGCCTGCCGATGGCGAATTCAGCTGACAAGGACGGCAGAGAGGTTGTTGGTCGCAGAAGGGAGCGCGGAAGGGTGAGACTCGTGCTAGTGCTACTGTGCGGGTCTGCCGGGATTGCAGGTCGAGAGGCTTGCGCGGACTGTTTCCAAGCCTCGCCTTTAGTAAATATCTTGCTCATTTCATTCATCCTCTGGCCGCAGCATCGATACCGCTTCTAGGGAGATGACGTTTGCTTTCTTACAATCTGTTTACCGGATTGGGAAAGAGGATGGGCTGGCTCGTATTTGGCGGGGACGCGAGTCAGGGGCCATGTTTCGCTGCGGGCCGTTTGTCGCGCACGAACATGTCCTCTTCGGCGCACTTCTGGACGCGATTGGAATCTCACCCGCACCGAAGCGCTCGATGGGGTCAAGTGTGGTAAGGCTGAACCCAGCGGGCGGAGCGATTGATCGGGTGCCCGCCGTCAGACGCGCGATTTAGCTTCGACTTGCGCTTCAAGGGCGCCGACAGCTCTCCAGCACAGCCTCCACTCGCACCTCGCGCTTCTCCAGCTGCTGCGCGCGGGCCAGGCTGCCACAATTCAACAAGACATGCCCATAGAAACCTCTCCGCCCTCCGCAGCTTCACCTCCGGCGACAGGTTCGCGCTCCTCTCCGCCAAGCTACCATCCCCACACCAAGCCATGTCCGAATCCTCCAATGGCGCTCAGCGCAACTCGTTCCTGTCGCGAGCTGTACGATACCTGCCCCGGCCCCTCCCCGCTGCGCCACATGCTAACGCGCCCTGCTGCCACAGTGCGAAAACTGCCGCTTGAGAAAAGTTCGCCCTCGTCCTCCCGCTGCCCGCGCCGCCTTTCCGTACTGCGTACTGACGCTCCACAGATCAGATGCGACAAGGCCATTCCGTGCTCCAGCTGCAAGACGCTGGGCATCGCTTGCCAGGCCGCCGCCCGCTCCGCCGAGCATCGCCCGCGCGTGGTCATCTCCAGCCAGTACGAGAAGCAGATCGAGCTGATCCAGCAGCGCCTCGCCTCCATCGAGAGGAGCGTCAAGGACATTTCGCTATCGAGAGGCGTGACGCCCGCCCGCTCATCGCCCGGGAACGAGCGCGGGCCCTCTACTTCCACGCACGACTCGCCCTCGACCCCCATCACCGCCTATGAGGGTGATTCCTCTTTCGGCTCCCAGACCCTGCAGGCTGGGGAGGCTGCCGATCGCACCATCGCTCGTGTACTTGGCAACGCCTCGACCGCCGAGGTGCGCAGCGCCCTCTCGTCATTGCGCGACAGCCTCGAGACGCACGACTCGTCGACCCGCGTGCACGAGGCCTATCTTTCCCCATCTGCACCTCGCGTCGGCCCGCCCGAGCTGACCCTGCCGCCCGTCGAGCTTGTTGTGGCGATTGTGCGGAGAATCAAGGGTGCGTTTGCGCCCGCTGCTCACAGCGTCCCCGCCATACTGACTTCAGCCCTCAGTCCACCCGCCTTTCTCGCTCGTCGGCTACTGCTGGCGAGACCTTCAGCAGCTTGAGAAGCTCTGCCAAAAAATCTACTTCCCCGCAGACTCCGTTCCCACGGGATCCCTAACGCTCATGCACGGTATCCTCTTCTTCACCCTGAGAGACTACATTACCGAAAACGACTCCGCCCTTTCCAGCTGGGACCTTCCTACTTATGCCGAGCTTTGCGAGCACAACTTCTATCAATGCCTGGAGAGATACGAGAGCCTCGTCGTTCCCACCCTTGAGAACATCCAGTCTTTGCTCCTTGCGGTAGGCATATCCCTCCCATATCCGTTACACTCCCTCTGCTTGAGTGTGAACTGACTTCCGAAAGGCTACAAGAGCGCAGGAGCAGTCCAAACTGCAGCTGGTCTGGACATATGTGGCTGCCGGTCACGCCATGTGCCAGACTCTGGGCTATCACCGAGAGTCACACCTCAAGAACGACGTTTTTGAGGTTGCGGAGGTGAAGCGTCACTCTTTCTGGAGCCTTTACATGATGGATAAGAACCTGTCCCTTTGTCTAGGAAGAAAGGGTAATTTCCAGGACGACGACATCGATGTCGAGCTCTACAAAATCTCGCCGAACCCCAGGTTTCGTGCGTGGGATGAGATCTCGTATGCATCAATCCGCTTCGCAGGAGTCCAAGGCCAGGTTTATGACCGGCTATACTCGATTGGTGCATCCAAGAAGTCTTCCGAGCAGAGGTTATTGGCGGTGGAAGAACTGACGCAACACATGGTGGACCTGCGAAACGAGTTGGTAGCGGTACGATTCATGTGTCCCTCTGCTGTTTGGATGACTATTGACGGTGTGAACGATACCAGGTCGATGCAAGTGGGGCCGAGTATGGAGAGCACCTGGACAGCATGGTCCACGCGGCGGACTTCATTGCGTACACGGTCCTCACCACCATATACCGAGCGCAAACTTCGACTGGAACGGGTACTGAGATCAGCTCGAAATGCTTCGAGACGGCACGTCTGGGGCTCCAAGCGCATTTGAAATGTTTCGAGTCATTCCAGAGCAGCAGCATGCTTGAGCAAATCGACTACGTTACCTGGTCAGCCCAACAGACCCAAGCGTGGCTCTTGTTCCAATGTGCTGACGGGGACGCAGGATTTTACTTTACCCCACCTTCACCCCGTTTGTTGTGGTCTTCACACACGCGATTGCCACCATGTCGACGGAAGATCTCAAGCTGCTGCAGGAGACAACGGGGACTCTGGACCAGGCCAAGCACGTCTCGGAAGGGGCGCAGCGGCTGTACGACGTGTGCAAGGCGTTCACGGACGCGGCCGAGATCCTGATAAATTCGCGGCAGACGCTCACGGGCATGCAGCAGCACGACGACGGTTCTCTCGTGTTCCCCGCCGTGACGGACCCTCACCCTGCCATGTCGGCGCAAGACTTTGTGTGGCCGACGTGGCCTACACCGACGCACGGGCTGGACCCGGGCAGTATGGACATGTCGATGTTTCTGGGCAACTGGCTGGGCGCGAACAGGCCGGTCATGGACATGCTTAACCTCGACGGAACGGACCAAGAGCTGGGCATGTAAGAGGAAGGCCACTTTTTTTCTTTTTTTTTTTTTTCGGATCGGCGTCTTGGTAGATGGAAGGACTATGTTGGTTTGGCTTTGCGGTGATTGCGTTGGCGCAGACGGGACTGAAGGTTCGCAGCGGGAACAGTGGCACGGGATGGGCACTGGATCACCATGAGTCATTATGAAGAGCTTGAAGAGAGCTGCTGGCGGGCCAATCCGCGGAGTCTTGGGGCTTCCGAGCGAACGGGGTCGGGATTATTAAAAGTGGCGTCCATTTGCAGCCATGAGTGCCAAGCTCGGAGCACTTGGCTGCGCCGGACCATGGCACGCGGAGCCCGCGGAGTCCGTGGACACTGGTCCGCCACACCGT
The DNA here is from genome assembly GCA_022560015.1 of Diplodia mutila. NCBI lineage: Eukaryota > Fungi > Ascomycota > Dothideomycetes > Botryosphaeriales > Botryosphaeriaceae > Diplodia > Diplodia mutila. The sequence continues at coordinate 114,202 of JAFISB010000047.1, read as the reverse complement.
CTAGCGGCTGCTGCCTCCCCCAAGCAACACGACAAGCCTCTTGGAGATGGGGGAAACGGCCTCCTGGTATAAACCAGTGGCTATCCACGGTACAATGACGGACACGGCACACAATTCTTCTTCCTTGACCTCTCCGTCGCGCTTCCGCCCGCTGCCCACCTACCTTTACGGGTGATCGGCTCCCGCGCGCCACCTTCGTCAACGGCAATGGGTCGCGAGACGGCAGAAGACTCCAACGATGGAGCTTCGAAAGTAGGGGACTCCGCTTCGTCGAACGATAGGATGAGTACAACAAATGAGATGCACAAAGAAGCTGGCGCGTTTGCAACCTACCTGGTACTTCTTCACGACGTCCTGCTCTGATCTTGCTCGAGGCTGATTCGGCTTGGCAGAGGATATTCAACTTCTCCGAGCGGACGGATTGGGTGCTCAATGCCATCTCTGTCGCTGCCGCCTGCGGCTCCGGCGTGGCCATGTCCCTGATCCAGCTCGTCTTCGGCGGTTTCGTCGCCGTCATCTCCGACTTCCAGAAGGGAATCAGCACGCCTGCTGAGTTTCGGCATGACATTACCAAATATGCGTACGTGTGGCCTCGAACGGTTCAGAGGGACAGTTCTCTGATATGATGGCAGGCTGTGGTTCGTGTACATCTTCATCGGCAGGTTTTGTCTCGTCTACATCTTCACGGTGCGCCCGCTTCCCCCAGTCCTCACCGGAGCCACTTGCATGTCTAACGTGACCTCCAGATGTGCATGACCATCACCGGCACGCGAATTACCAGAAACATCCGATACCGCTTCCTGCAAGCCACCCTCTCGCAGGAAATCGCCTACTTCGACAGCGGCGACGGCGGCTCCGTGACGGCGAAAGTCACCACCAACGGCAACCAGGTGCAGCAGGGCATATGCGAGAAGCTCGGCTTCACGGTGCAGGCCATCGCGACCTTCATCTCGGCCATCGTCATCGCGCTGGTCACGCAGTGGAAGCTGACGCTCATCACCATCACCATCGCGCCCGTCATCCTGCTCGTCATCGGCGTGACGGTCGGCATGGACGCCGCCATCGAGGCGCAGATACTGGAGACGTACTCGCAGGCCGGTGCGCTGGCCGAGGACGTCTTCTCGTCGGTGCGCAACGTGCACGCGTTCTGGATGCGGCCGAAGCTGGTCGCCAAGTACGACGGCTACCTGGAGAAGGCGCGCCGGCTGGGCCGCAGGAAGAGCCCCATCTGGGGCTTCATGTTCAGCATCGAGTTCTTCTGCATCTACGCCGGCTTCGCCCTGGCGTTCTGGCGCGGCGTCCACATGTACGCCGAGGGCGAGATCCGTGACCCCGGTGTCATCATTACGTGAGTGCCAAACCCGCAGCGCGTGACAGAGGATTTGAGCCCCATTGAGGACGCTACACTCTTCTTACGTGGGAGATTGAGTACAATATCTAGACGTAGATGTGAGCCAGACAATCACGTCCAGATGTTGGATTCAACTACCTTTGTAGGAAGAGTGCAGTATCAGTGGGGCTCAGAAGGCTCAAATCTTAGCCCTCTGCGTTCAAGTTCAAGAACAGCCATTAACAGAAGCAGTGTCCTGTTCTCCGTCGTCATCGCCGCAACCTCCTTGACGCAAATTTCCCCATACTTCCAGGCTTTCGCCAACTCCACGTCCGCCGCCGCCGCCTTGTTCAAGACCATCGACCGCCCCTCCCTCATAAACCCTCTCGAAGCCGCGGGCGAGAAGCCCGAGGAAGTCCACGGCGAGATCGAGCTCACCGACGTCAATTTCTCCTACCCGACTCGCCCCCACGTCCCCGTCCTCACCGACTTCACGCTCCGCTGCCCCGCCCGCAAGACCACCGCCCTCGTCGGCGCCAGCGGCTCGGGCAAGAGCACCATCGTGGGCTTGCTGGAGCGCTGGTACAACCCGGCCACGGGCACCATGAAACTCGACGGACGACCGATCGAGTCGCTCAACCTGAACTGGCTGCGGACGCGGGTGCGGCTGGTGCAGCAGGAGCCGGTGCTGTTCAACGGGACGGTCTTCGACAACGTGGCGTACGGGCTGACGGGCACGCGGTGGGAGAAGGCGCCGCGGGAGGAGCAGATGGCGCGCGTGGTCGAGGCGTGCCGGGTGGCCAACGCGCACGACTTCGTGTCGGAGCTGCCGCTGGGCTACGACACGCCCGTGGGCGAGCGCGCGGGCCTGCTGTCGGGCGGGCAGAAGCAGCGCGTCGCCATCGCGCGCGCCGTCATCTCGGACCCGGAGGTGCTGCTGCTGGACGAGGCGACCAGCGCGCTGGATCCGCACTCGGAGGGCGTCGTGCAGCGCGCGCTGGACCGAGCCGCCGCGAACAGGACGACAGTCGTCATCGCGCACAAGCTGGCGACGATCAAGCATGCGGATAACATCGTCGTCATGTCCAAGGGGCGCATCGTGGAGCAGGGTGACCATGAAGAATTGCTGGGCATGGAGGGGGCGTATGCGCGGTTGGTGCAGGCGCAGGATCTGGGCACCAGGCAGGCGGATCGGGGTGGTGCGGAAGTAGAAGATGCGGATGAGAAGGAGGCAGGGTCGGAGGTCACGGAGAAGGTCGATATGACGAAGACGCTGACGCGGGCGAGTACCGTTCACGCCTCGTCGAGGGAACAGCAGGCGACGCTGGACTACAGCAATTACAAGCAGAGAGGGATCTTGTGGGTTGTCGTGACCATGCTGAAAGAGCAACGGCCACTGTGGCCGTGGTTCGCTCTCATCGCGGTCGCTTGTTTGATTGGAGGTAAGTGATGGGGAGAAGGGGGCCAGTTCGATGACTGACAAGCTACAACAGGCGCAACTTACCCCGGCCAAGCCCTCGTCCTCAGCGAACTGATGAACGTGTTCCTGTACACGGGCAGCAAGCTCACGGACGAGGGTGATTTCTACTCGCTCATGTTCCTCGTCATCGCCATCGGCAACCTGGTCGCGTACTTCATCATCGGCTGGGTGGCCAACGTCGTGTCGCAGCACATGACGCACTTCTACCGGCGCGTCCTCTTTGACACGACGCTGCGGCAGGACATCCAGTTCTTCGACCGCGCGGAGAACACGACGGGCGCGCTGGCCAGCCGGCTGTCGTCGCAGCCGACGCAGCTGCAGGAGCTCTTCGGCTTCAACCTCGCCACGATTTTCATCGTCATCGTCAACATCACGGCCAGCTGCGCGCTCGGCCTCGCCATGGGCTGGAAGCTCGGCCTCGTCGTCATCTTCGGCGGCATGCCGCCGCTGGTCTCGGCGGGCTACCTGCGCATGCGTCTGGAGTCCAAGATGAACAACGACTCGTCGAAGCGCTTCGCCGACAGCGCGGCGCTGGCGGGCGAGGCGGTCGCCGCGATCCGGACCGTGTCGTCGCTGGCGCTCGAGCGCAACGTGCTGGAGCGGTACCGCGAGAAGGTGGACAACATCGTGCAGATCTCGATCCCGTCGATCGTGCACACCATGTTCTGGTTCGCGCTGACGCAGTCGATCGAGTTCCTGGTGATGGCGCTGGGCTTCTGGTACGGCTGCCGGCTGCTGTCCACCGGCGAGTACGACATGAAGCAGTTCTACATCGTCTTCATGGGCGTCTTCTTCTCAGGCCAGGCCGCGGGCCAGTTCTTCTCGTACACGACCAGCATCACCAAGGCCGTCGGCGCGGGCAACTACATCGCGTGGATGCGGTCACTCCAACCACTCGTCGCCGAGACGGACGCGAACCGCGACTGCGGCCCACCGCCGGACGGGGACCTCGCGCTGACACTCGACCGCGTCGGCTTCACGTACCCCACCCGGCCGGACGCCAAGGTGCTGCGGGGGGTGTCGCTGGCGGTCCGGCCGGGCCAGTTCGTCGCCTTCGTCGGCGGCAGCGGCTGCGGCAAGTCGACCATGATCGGCCTGCTCGAGCGCTTCTACGACCCGTCGTCCGGCTGCATCGACCTCTCTTCATCTTCCTCCAACGCCCCCACCAACCTCGCCGACCTCAACCCCCGCCTCTTCCGCCACAACGTCGCCCTCGTCCAGCAGGAACCGACGCTCTACCAAGGCACGATCCGCGAAAACATCGCGCTGGGCATCGAAGACGAAGGGATCCGAGTGACGGAGGAGCAGATCATGCGCGCGGCGCGCCGGGCCAACGTCGCCGACTTCATCGCCTCCCTCCCCGAAGGGCTCGACACGCACACGGGCGCCCGCGGCGTCGCGTTGTCGGGAGGGCAGCGGCAGCGCGTCGCCATCGCGCGCGCGCTGGTGCGCGACCCCCGCGTGTTGTTGTTGGACGAGGCGACGAGCGCGCTGGACACGGAGAGCGAGAGGGTGGTGCAGGGGGCGCTGAACGAGGCGGCGAAGGGGGGCGGTGAGGAGGGTGGGGAGAAGGGTGGGAAGCGGATCACGGTGGCGGTGGCGCATCGGTTGAGCACGGTGAGGCACGCGGATCGGATTTACGTTTTCCTGGGGGGAAAGGTGGCGGAGGAGGGGAGCCATGAGGAGTTGGCGGCGAGGGAGGGCGGGTTGTATCGAGAGATGTGCGCGGCGCAGAGTTTGGATCGGGACGTGGTGTGATTGAGGGAGGGAGGAGGGAGGGGGGGAGGGAGGGGGTGAGAGATGGATGGGGGAGGTGATGGATGGGGGGAAGTGGGGTTGTAGTGGAGGGGGAAGAACAAAAAAAGGATTGGGGGTGGCTGGATGGACAAGTGGATGTATAAATGTATGTGATTGTAATGGTATTGAATCTCCTCCCAGTCTGTAGGTATCCTCGACGACGCGGTCAACTTTTTGCATTCGTCACCACCAGTGCAACGGTAAATAGTAAGCCTTCCCGCACCTTGTCCTACACCATCCCACTTACGGGGGTTGTCGAAGCCGATTTCTGGACGTATTTGTTCGGCGTTAATTACCGCATTCGCGTCCGGGTCTTCGCTTCAACTGTCTATATGGGGACGGCTTTTGGTTTTACGTCTGTCTCTATCTCTACTTCAACTGCCCGTACTAGAAGGCATTTAAACCCGTGGCGTCTACGCCTGGATCTTTTCTTCCACTGTGCATATAGAAATCTATTTAGTTCTAGCATCTGCATCTGCACCTTTGCTTTGGCTACCCATACGAAGAGTGTAGCGCCATTTACGGGCTCTTCTTGCTCTCCGCGCGGCGGTAAAAATGTCTTGCGTGAACAACTTAGTCTATTTGCGAACACCGCTTAACTTGCGCTCTGCACTCGACGGCGGTGGCGAGCTTCTCTCGGAGCGAGGCCGTTGGCCCGGACGAATTCGAGGGCATGGTCGAGCTCATCCGATGTTGCCTTCTTATCCTCCCATGCCACCTCATATCTCTCTTTCAACCTTCCCATCCGACAGTGTTGGACGCGTGGCGATTGGGGCAGGTGTGCCATTCTTGCTCTTTGAAGCTCTGTCTCGAGACGTCCGCGCCCTCGCAGCGGCTCCCTGAGCGGTGATTTGCTGTCTGTTGGAAGACGATGGCTTGGCGATAGCGGGCTTGCACCGAGTCTTCGAAGCTTGCCTAATGGAAGGCTCAGGCTTGAATACCTTGGTGACTCTCGGCACAGCAGTCCTGCCGAGATCGTTGCCTTTGTCGCCTCGAGGAAGATGCTCTGGAGTCTGCACTGCGAGCAACACGAGAGGGGCCACGGTGGAGACGTAGAGACTGGCAATGCCATCGGAAGAAGCAGGCTTCTTGTAGACGTTGGGTTAGCCCTCACCCCCACCAAGAGAGTAGACGAAGAGCAGTAAAGTGTCCTAAGTGGCCGAGGGAAGCTCAGCGAGGGGATTCCGAAGACTTAGCTCCACATGTACAGGCTTTGTGGAACTCGACATTGGTGGCCTGAGGCCTTCTCCTCAGCCCTCTGCACCTTTTCTTAAGCTTTAATTTTACTCCCAGCCTTCTGCTATAGATGAGGGGGGAAGCGCAGATCTTGCGGCCTGATGTTCCTATATTTTCCCAAAGACTGGCGTCATCACCACGTTCATTACAAGAATACTTGCCGAGGATTCCAATGACCTGCGTAGTTGCATCCGATGTCTGGATGCATTGATCCGCTTTCAAACCCCTCATCTGCGCCTGGATCTCTACTTTGGCCACCCCTGCAGGAAGGTGTTTATGTCCGAGTCTTTGCTTTCAGCGTAGCAAGTGTATATCTTGTTGTGAAGGACGGCCATGCATCAAACAAACTGCGACGCTGAAGAAAGAAAGCCCGTGGTGTTCTGTCGGGCTGGAATCTGAGTTCGCATCGCTGAGAGAGCGATTTGTAAGCTTGCCTACGTCTAACAGGAAATGCGAAGGCGATGCACCTATCGCGTCACGCCACGCGGTGAGGCTGAAGTGGGGCCAACCAGCCTCGTCGAAAGCTCGCGAGCGCAACCGTGTCATTCCAATTTCAACCTATGCTCTCTGCCGCGACGGCATTTTGAATCGTTATCAGTGGCGGCCTCCGCGAAATCGTCTCCTCATCAGTTGCATATCCACCTCAAATATGTCGCTCTACTGAGCCTTGTCTCGCCTAACGAAAACGACATGTCGGAACATGGGCATAAGAGCGCTCTTGCCACTGCGCTCACCGAAGGCTCTGGAAGCCTGACATCCGGCCCGAGCGGCAGGGGTTTGTATCAAAACGAGACGTGCCATTGTTGTGAGCATCCAGATGTCAGAACATTCGGTGAGGCAAGTTGCTGCCTCAGCTGTGGAACCACTGGTACATCGTCCTTCGAGCAGCGAGAAACATTTGCATCTGAATCGAGTACCGACGAAGAACAAGATTCCCAAGCAAGCCAGCCGGATGACACGGAATGGGACTTCCAAGCCGGGGATGCTTCTGCAGCCACTGTCTTTCAGCCGCATGGATTCAACCAAAAGTTCACCCGACAAAAGGGATCTTACGGATTCACCGCCTTGCAAATGGACAAGAAAGAGATCCGTCTCATTGAACTTGAGCCCGGAGAATCGGACGAGCCGGTCGCATGCAGCATCTTCCACGCGGTCCTAGGGTCTTGGAACCAGCCGAGCTACGAAGCCGTGTCATACACGTGGGCTGACGAAACCGGGGACTACGCCTTCTCTCGGACACTTCGCTGCGGGAAAGAAGACGTGCCAATTACAAGGAATTGCGAGGCGGCACTGAAGAGGGTGCGACTGAAACGCCAGTCGAGGCGAATATGGATAGACCAACTTTGCATTGACCAGTCGGACGTAGCGGAAAGGGGCCACCAAGTCGGACTAATGCCGGATATCTATGCGGGGGCAGACCAGGTTCTGGTATTTCTCGGCCAAAACACCTCATTTGCTGAAGAGGTTTTTACCGGTGCAGCCCAACACGAATCACCCCTATCCAACAGTTCTCGGATGACCCGTGATGGCCTCTCAAAGGTCCATCGTGTTTTGTCTATTCCATGGTTTACCCGAGTTTGGGTACTGCAAGAGATTGCTTGCGCGAAGAAGGCTGTAATGATGAGCTCAACTTCAAACGTCCAATGGTCACCTTTTCGAGCATTCATTACCGCTCAGATTTCGGAACGGGCAAAGGAAGCATCTTCTTCATATGAAGGGCTGTCTGGAAGACTGCCTGGACCTCTCAATCTCGAGTTGAGACACCTTGCAACTCCCGATCAATTTTTAGATCTTCTCCTGTTTGCGAACAATTGCAAGGCGGGAGACCCCAGGGATAAAGTCTTTGCGCTTTATGGAATAGTTGTTGGTGCGACGCATCATGGCCTGGAGGCCGATTACAGGAAATCTCCTCGGGAAATCTTCCTCCAGACAGCTCGATACATAATTGAGCGAGAGGGTAGTTTGCGCATCCTTTCCTACGCTCAAAGCGGCAAACCGTCAAGCTCAAATTTGCCTTCATGGGTGCCCGACTGGGGAACTCAACGTGGACATTCAATCACAGACCTCATGATTGCCCAAGCTCCGAGACCATTCCACAATACAGCTCCACTTTGTCTGTCAAGCTCGCATGTCCACGGCTCTGACCGTTCAAGTGACGAGAGTTTGACGGCTTGTGGCCGCTATCTTGGCTCCGTAACAAGGATCAAACCATTGTACCATTCGGTCAGATACCTTCCTCCCGGCGTGGTGTACCCACCAGCTGAAGAAGACCGACGGCGGAGGCATGAAGCCTCCAACCTCAATTTTTTTGGTTATCCTTTAGAAGATGTGGAAATTGTATACAAGCTTCTGGGTATTCCACGACAGGAATGGTATCCCAAAAGACACTGCTACGAGTGTCGAGCAAGAGTTCTTAGCATCCTAGAATGGGCTGCAACGCGAAACTTCAAATGGTTTAAGACAGAGTCATCCTTCGGGCTTCTCCCCAACGAAGTCCAATTGGGAGACCAAATCTGGCAAATCGACGGGGCTGATGTTTTGTTCGTATGTAGGCCCTCTCGGGATGGACTTGTCATCGTTGGGGACTGCTTCTTATGGGGGGTTTCATTTCATGCTTGTTGTCTTTTTGAAGATTGCAGAGCTAACTGTGTAGTTGGATGCGCCGACTGTAGTGGCTTTCGACATATCTCGGCCATGAATATTTCCATTCACTGATTGGATCAGCTCTCGTTTCTCACCCAATATTATTTCCTGTAACATTGCCTGTGCTGCTAAATACAAGGTCCTTGTGAGTTGTTTTGCCGCTACTTTGGTCATTAGTGATACTGGAGTAAGGATTTTTTCTTTTCCAAACTTGAACGAAATGGCCATGAACACGGAAGCTGTATCACGCATATTACATGGGTACGAAACGGCCGTAGTGAGCCTTGATTGCATAGTACATAGCTTCCTTATTCCAAGACGATGTCGAGACCTTAGGAGGTTTCCATACCAACACCCTGGAAATGGAAAGGGGCAGGAGTCTGAATATTGACAGTGCCTAGCCTAAAAGATAGTCTGATGATTAAATACAAGCAATTCTCCTGCTCCGACGCGTCGCGGTTTGGCGTACGCCGGGTGATTGCGGGGTGCGGAGGTTCTGATTGGTTGCAAGGAGTGCCGTAGGCCTTCCCCTCAGAACATTTTGTGCTTGTTCCTCGCTTGGAGACTCCGGAAGCAAAGGTGGTACTGGCAGCTCGGGCTCGAGCCGAGCTACCACGCATCACCGCGCGACTGATCGTTGACAGTAGACCGCGTTCGCAGCACCAACTCGCAAAACTCACTCCGCGTCGTCCTCGTCCAGGAACCATCGCGTATGCTTCGTATCATCATGCTTCTTATCATCACTGCTTCTAAGAAAAGCTCCATTGCCGTATCATGATTGATACACTTCCGGCAGGAAGGATTCCGATACGAGGACACGGCCCCACCACCACCGGGGGCCGGCAGCATCATTCGTTGGGACGTCTTCTCGTTCGCCACGAATACGCATACTTCGGGCGGATCATCCGATTCCTGACATGAGGCAAAGGTCCGGTATATCTTGCGTTGCTGGCCCGCGGAATCGAGGCGGTGGGAGTCCTCCACGACCCCGGCTTTCGACGACGGCGCCAACCGACAAAACTCCCTTATCCCTACCGTCCCCGAAGCAAAAAACCGGATAAGCGACGACAAACAACAGACCATGGCCGCAATCCACAAACGATCTTCCACGTCCGACGACGACTCCGAAGGCTCTCCGGAATGGGGCGGCACCAAGACCATCGTCACCGCCGTGGTCGTGGGCATGTTCGCCATCACCCTCATCGGAGCCACGATCTACGTTCTGGACAGGAGGCAGAAGCGGCGCACGGCGCAACTGCTGAGGAACGGCTCCGCGGACTCGCTTCCGGACTTTCGAAGATGAAGGGAAGCCTGGCGTGAAACTTGTACAACGACGACGGCAGCTTTCATGATGCATCGCGGCCACAAAGGGTAACTTAAGGTTTCTTAGCATTGGACTACCGCTTGCTTACGCTTGCTTAGCATTTAGCCATGATATCGTTGAGCCTTTCCGCTTTACTTCTGCGCGGGACGGATATTTTTCGTGGAGGCAGAAACGATTCCTCCTCCTCATCCTCTTACTCAACGACCATCTCCACACCTCTGCACCTCCGCCTTTTCATTTTGTTGTTTTTTTTTTTCACCTCCATCATCAGCATACCCACAACACCCGAAACAGGGAAACCACCCATTTTATCTTCCCTCCACGCCACCAAACCCCCAAACCCCCCCCTCCAATCCACAACCATATCCCTCTCAACCCGCCCCAAACCCTCACTCACTCACTCACCCACTCCCCTCACCGGCAGCCGCCCCCGCCCTCCTCCACTCCACGCTCAAATACTCCCGCCAAGTCCTCAAGCCGACCTTCTCGTACCAACCCTCCAGCGTGACCCAATCGACGAAGCACCGCCGGACGCCCCTCGCGCGCAGCTCCTCCAACGCGGCCGCGACGAGCGCCAGCCCGACGCCGCCCTCCCTGCGCGCCGCGTCCACGCCGACGCACGCGACCAAGCCCGTGGTCCCCCCTTCGCCGCCGCCGCCGCCGTCCAGCAGCTCGGGGAAGGCGAGATCCGGTAAAAAGACGGGGGTGCCGGGTTGCAGCATCATGGTCCAAGCGATCTGCTCGCCGACACCGCCGCTATCCGGATTCTTGCGGCGGTCGTCGTGCGCGACCATGACCTGGCCGTGCAGGCCGGCCCGCGCGAGCGCCTCGTACCCCTCGACCCACCCGGAATAGCCGGCGAAGTTCCGGCGCTGCTTCTCCAGGCACTCGGCCTCGCCGTCCCGCGTCCACGGGCGGAAGGCGACGCCCTTCGCGACGGCGCGGGCGATGCGCGAGGTGGCCTCCGGGTCGGGCACGTGGGCGACGAGGTCGATCCAGAGGTCGCGGCAGCGCTCGCCGCGGGCGTGGGGGGAGTCGCGGGCGGGGGCGAAGCCGCGGTGGGCGAAGAAGAGGCGGTTGGAGGGGGCGATGTCGAGGGGGAGGGCGGGGAAGAAGCGGGGGAAGGTGGAGCCGATGGAGAGGGTGGGGCAGGCGGGCGAGAGGCGGGCGCGGGCGTGGGCGAGGAGGGCGGTGCCGATTCCGAGTTTTTGCTGGAAGGGGTGGACGATGAGGGCGGTGATGAGGCCCTTTGGCGGAGCGTTGGGGGTCGTTGTGGGGGGCGGTTGGGTGTGGGTCGCGATGAAGCCGACGACGGTGTCGTGGCGGCGGACGACGAAGTGGGCGCTGCGCGGCCGCGTGAGCAGGTCTGCCAGGCGCGGCTTGGAGACTAGGTAGGTTGGGAGGACTTCGTGCCACAGGGCGCAGACTTGGTCCATGTCTCGCTTGGGGGAAAAGGGTTCCGCAGTGTGTTGGGGTTGTCGCTCGACGGGGAGGTGGCCTTGAGCTGTGGTGATGCCGAAGAGAACGTCGGCGGCGGCGATGAAGGCGGCTGGTGTCGGCTCGTAGATTGTCAAGTAGTTCTTTATCGACTCGGTGGAGAGAAAGTCGTATGGATCACATGTAGCGACCACGACCAGCTTGTCGACAGCGTCAGATAACTTGAGAGCCATGTCCTTTTGATATGGTGCAAGTCGTGCGTTCCTTGTGGCCAGGATGACGACGTCTGCGGCCTTCGCGGCCTTGAGAACCTCATCCACATTTGATCCTTCTTCGTAGAAGCGAAGGCCTTCAATCTTGGGGTTGTGGGTTTTCAGTATGTCGATAAAGTCGGGCGGCGTGTATGGACCAGGCGATTCGACTTGGCCATATTCGACCACACCGCTGGCGACTGGCTTCTCTCCAGGTGAAATGAAGACGAGACGTTGATCCTTGGTCAGGGGAAGGACATCGGATTCCATACGGACTGCAGTTGTACTCGAGGCATACACCTTTGAGGCAAGCTCGGAGTTCTGCTTGTTTATGGCGGGAAGATGCTCCAAAGGTTTCTGACTTCGGGCTTTCTGGGCGAGGGTATATTTCTCCTCATTGAAGGAGCTGACCCTGCTATGGGACTCCTCAAGTTGCTGGACAAATTCGGGATCCCGCTTAGCAGCATCGAAAACAGCCTGCAGAGCACCGGCTTGCAGGTCAATGGTGTGGCAGATCATGACGGAATCGCAGCCAGCCTTGAGAGCGGTGACGGCGCCCTGAACGGTGCCACCGCATTCGGTGCGGATGGCTTTCATCTCCAGGCAGTCGGAAACGATGACGCCGGTAAACTTGAGATGGTTCCGCAAAGTGCGTAGGACGGTGGGGTCGAGTGTTGCGGGTAGTTTAGAGTGTCCAAGAACAATGTGGGCGGTCATGACGGCTGGAACGTTCTCGATGACAGCACGTCGAAACGGGACCAGCTCGCATTTCTCCATATCATTCCAGCTTTTTTGGATGAGTGGAAGACGGTAGTGAGAATCTACAGCGGTGTTGCCGTGGCCGGGGAAATGCTTGACGCAGGGAATGACACCTTGGTCGCGCAGTCCGTTCAGGTTGGCGGCGGCCAGGCGAGCAACGGCGTAAGGGTCGTCGCTGAAAGAGCGGACACCAATGACGGGGTTCTCGGGGTTGTTGTTGACATCGCAGACGGGGGCGTAGTTCATGTTGATTCCAAACTCTCGCAGGGCTCTTGCGGTGGCGCAGCCAACGTTGTAGGCGTGGTCGGTGCCGCGGGCAGCACCCAGAGTCATGGAACCTGGCAGCTGGGGAGTAATGGGAGGGGTGATGCGGGTAACAAGGCCATTTTCCTGGTCTATGGCGATGGTGAGCGGATTGTCGTGGCCGGCGTCTTTGGCGATCTGCTGCAGCTCGGCCGTGAGAGCGCTGAGCTGTTTCGCATCGCGGACGTTGCGCTGGAACAGGACAATTTGGCCGACGTAGTAGGGAGCGCGGATCAGGCGCTTGATGTTCTCATCGGCCGTCTGGCTGTGGAAGCCGACAATGAACAGGCGGCCGATGAGGCGACGCAGGCGGTCGTCCTCAGAAGACATGGCGGAAACTGTGTCAGGGTCCAACGCGATACCTCAATAGGCAATTCCGGTGCCGACGGAAAGACGGTTCCTTTGCAGGTGCAGAAGATGCGATTGCGATTGATAGCTTCTGGAAGGTTGAGATGTGGTTGGCCAGGTGCGGGGACTTATCTCGACAGCACGGCGAGGACGATCAGGCGAGTCAGTTGTCGATGATAGCTTCGATGAAACACGTTGCAGTCACCGTGGAAGCGAGTGGTGGAGAGATAGCGCGACGAGGAACCGGTTGTTTTTGCGGTAGTGGGGCGCGGGGGTGCGACATTAGTGGGGTTTATCGTCGCGATCAACGCTGCCATCACCACTCCAGCATCACCCACCGGACACCGGACACTGCACTGTCAGCGTCGTACCTCATACCACTCGAGTGCGCTGCATGTCCGACCATGCCTCCTCCTCTTCCTCGTCCCAGCCGCCCCGCCGCCCGTCGCTGGAGCCCTTGCTCCGCCCAGCTCCCACCATGACCGAATCCCACGACCTGCGCGACAAGAAGCTGCGTGACAACCTTGAGCAGTACGAGCAGCTATTTGGTGCCGACGAAGACGCTTTCGACCAGCCTACGACCACACGCAAGGAGCTCTGGTCCTACTATCTCTACTACAACGGCGACAATGGCGTTGGGCCCGGCTCCTACAGCCAGACACTGCAAGTCTCGCCGGGTACCCCGAGTGTGTCCCCCGCACTGACCTTGCCCCATCAGCTTCCAGTCCGCCCTGACCTCTGCCGGTCACGATCCCAAAATCTCGCCCCCCATCGCCGGTAATTGCGCCGATGGTGCATGCGTCGTCCCATGGGCCAGAGGCACTCGCAGCGTTGCCTCGGTCGTCCTCATCGCCAACGGCCTCTGTTTCGCCATCATGACCTTGCTGTTCGTTTGGCTTGGCAGCGCTGCCGACTACGGCGAATTTGGACGATGGCTGCTCCTCGTATTGACCGTCATTTGCTGGGCCTTCCAGTACGGCTTCATGAGCGTCAAGGGTGCCGACCAATGGCATACCGCCATGGGCCTGTACATTGTGAGCTACATCGCCTACGGAGCCACACTGGTCTTCTACGCCGCCCTGTTTCCGCGCTTGGCAAGGTACATGCCCCACGTGAGAAAAGCCCGTGAGGAGGACCTGAAGGAGGGAAAGATCAGCCAAGAGCAATACGACAAGGTCGAGAGCTTGGAGAAGAACCATCTCTCCAACATCTCCACCGCCCACTCCAACATCGGCTACCTTCTCACCCTTGCCATCAACTTGACCGTGCTGCTCCCCATGCAAGGCAACCTCTACGCCAACAACTGGGCTCTGTTTCTGACCAACACCTACTGGATCGTCCTCGGCATCTGGTGGTTCATCTTCCAGCAGCGACGCCCCGGCCCAAAGCTCCCCAAAGGCTCCAACTACGCCACCATCGGCTGGAAGCAAGTCGTGCTCGCCTTCAAGGAGGTGCGCCACCTACCACAAACCTTCATCTACCTGGTCGCCTTCTTCCTGCTCGCCGACGGCCTCAACACCACGGGCACGCTCATCAGCATCATCCAAGCCGACCAGGTGCACTTCAGCTTCCTGCAGATCACCTACCTCGGCATCTCGCAGGCCGTCTGCTCCACCTTCTCCACCTTCACCTTCTGGTACGTCCAACGGTACTTCAAGATCAGCACGAAGCGCATCTTCATGGTGACCAACTTCTTCTCCGTGCTGATCCCCTTCTACGGCATGCTCGGGCTGTGGACGACGCGCGTGGGCTACCACCGCATCTACGACTTCTGGCTGTACAACGTGCTGTTCGGCCTGTTCCAGGCGCCGTACTACGCCTACGCCCAGACCATGATGAGCGAGGTCACGCCGCGCGGCTACGAGAACATGTTCTTCGGCCTGTACGGCATCACCAACCGCGCCAGCTCCATCATCGGCCCCAACGTCGTGCAGGCCATCATCAACAGCACGAATGACAACTGGCTCGGCTTTCCGTTCCTGGTCGCGCTGTGCACCGCCGCGAGCATCGTCATCTGGTTCGTGGATTTGGAGAAGGGAAGGGAGAATTGTAGGAAGTATGTCGAGGAGAGGAAGCTGGTGCGTGTTGCGCGGGAGAGCGGGCGCACCGTCGAGGAGATTCTCGAAGGCGCGGCCGAGGATGGGGGGTTGACGGTTGAGACGGTGGATGGCGGGCGGAAGAATCCGTGAGTGGGAGAGATGATTGGAAGGTCGGGGACATTTTGCCCGCCACGTGTTTGCCCTCGCATCTACCGAAAGAGAAACGTCCACAATGTCCGTATGCACATGTGTAGCCAAGGTAAAACCTCAGACACGAATGCAATTTCGGAAACCGACAGAGAACGTCCAGACGATACAGCCTCCATCGCTCCACCGTGCCTGCCCTCATCCTAACCCCCCCTCCTCCTCCTCAACTCGGCAGCCCAGTCGAACGGCGGCCGGTCCGGCGGCACGACGCCCTCGCGAACGTGTTCCCCCCCGGCCACGGCGCGCCACGCGTCGACGCTCCCGAAGCGCTCGCCAGCAAAGCACCTCCAGCCCGGATGGATCAGGAGGTGGAGCCTTGCAATAGTGGGGGATGTAGTAGGAATAAGGACAGCCGACTTCCCGATGACAAGGGAGAGCGAAGGATGTACAGCTCGATATTGCAACCGCTGTAGAGCTTGAACGAGTACTAGAGTATCTTTTTCTTCCTACTTCAAACGCAGTGAAGTATTCTGGCTAGTCTTGAACAATGATCATCGTTGATAGAAGTTGGTCGCGATGCGGTCTTTAACTCCACACGCGCAGGATCTGCATTCCTTTCACTTGCCAACTTGTCAACTTTCCGAACCGGGAGTCTGCATGAATCTGTACAATCCGTGAGCCCTACCAAGCCAACCGAATCTGCCATCGTTTGTATCACCGTAGGCTTGGGCATTTGGAAAACTTGCATACAGTGCGATTCAAAGACGTTCTCCGGGTCATTGCGGCGTGCGGAGATTCTGATTGGCTGCATGGTCGAGACCAACATCGACAACTAGTTTGTTGATTGCAAAAGAATTGAGCCCACCTGTATCTCTCTCACAAACATTGGAAACGTCACCATCAGACCGTGTTTGAACGCACGGATGCTACTTCGTTCGTTTAGTAGGACCAGCCCTTTGGGCTGCTACCCGACCATATAATGTCTACTACCATCAAGTCCATCGTACTGCAAGTCACCGGTTCCACAGCTCACCACCGAAAAAGAAAATCCAGAACCCTTCCCACGCCGGTGGTGATCCAAGCATCCCTTTCCAGCCGGCCAATAGCCAGCCAGCCAGCCAGCCAGCCAGCTACCCAGCCATCAGCCTTGCCCGACCGCGCACCACGGCCTTCGTCGGCGCGGGGCCGAGGTAGTAACCCGCGATGAGCAATTCCAGCGCCGCCATCGTCCCGAGCTCCCGCCGGAAGCGCTCAAACGCCTCGCCGTCGTCGTCGTCGACCAGGAAGACGGCGGCCACCCAGTCATCCTCCCGCGCGTCCTCGTCGCGATACTCCGCCAGGTCGGCCATGTCGAGGGCCCGGACGGCGGAGAAGCCGCCGTCCCACTTCGTGAAGCACCAGGCGACGCGGCCGGAGCGGCCGCGGGGGCGGCAGCGGGCGGCGCGGAAGGCGAAGGACTGGAGGCGCGGCAGCGAGAGGCGGACGGCGGCGAGGACGGGGAGCCGGTCGGCGTCGAGGAGGAAGGCGTCGACGAGCTCGAGGGCGGCGAGCTGCGGGTTGCGCGGGAGGAAGGCGCGCAGGCGGGCGGCGGTGACGGCCGTGCGGTGGAGCTTGAGGGTGCGCAGGTGCTGGAAGGGGAAGGCGGGCGGGTCTTGCGGGCGGCGGGCGTGCTGTGGTCGGGGGTGGTGTCGCCGCGTATGTCGAGGAGCTCGAGGTGCGGGGCTGCTTTCCAGATGATGTGCCTGATGGCGGCGAAGTGGTCGTAGTTCTGGTGGTCTGAGGCGGCGCGGGATGGTTAACGAGGGCGGGCTGTTACCGCGTGTCAAAGACGGGTACGTACCAGGAGCGTGAGGGCGTTGCGTGCCGATGACGAAGTGAAGCTCGCGGATGCCGGGCATCTCTGAATCGTCCATCTTTGGGCCACTGCACCGCGGAGATGCCCTGCGCGGATTGCATAGGATCAAATACTCTGCAACGTGCTGTCGGATGAAGGAGAGGGTTCCCGGCCGCGTGGAAGAGGACTCTAGCTGGCTGTGAGAGGATAGGATTGGCTGCGAGCAGTCGGTGTACTCGGTTATGGAAAGCCTTGGCAGCTGGATGGTGCTTGACTGGAGAGCTCCCAGGACAGCCGGAATGATGCGATGATATGCAGCGAGAGCAACGCACTTGTCGCACTCATTGAGCTTGCCGACAGTGCATGGATTGTAACCGCTGATGATGTTCTCCAGGTCAATGTAAATGCCAGCGAGCTGCAAGTGTTCGAGGTTGACCAGGCGCTTGAGAGCCGTCTCTAGGAGCAGGCTGCTGGCTCCAAAGGCGCAGCAGATGAGAGCTTTCCGCTACGGGCGTAGTCCACACAGCGCGAGGAGCGCAATTTGTTTTGCTGTTCGGCAATCTGATCACGCTGCAGTCCCGCGCCGAGGGCTGCGCCATTCGTATCCGCGCCCTGTGCATAGATGCAGACCATGCGAGCTGGGTCCAGCATTCTGAATCCACTCTGGCCCTTTCGCTTCCATGCAATCCAAACCTTCCAGCTTCTCGCGGAGTCTCTTTGCCCATATGCCAGGCGTTTGCGCTTATTATACGTCAAGGGGTTGGGTATGACTATTCTCGAAATGTCTCATGGTTCCGATTCTTGCAGCTGCTGCAGAGACACGCAATCACAGATGGGGACGAGAAGCATCATTTCGTGCCAAACGGCACCGCAAACAAGTCTTTGCCCGTCTAACGCAAAGTCCCCTCTCCGCTCGCTGTACCACGAACAAAGCCCGAAAACCCAAACGTCCCCAAACAATCCCGAAAAAGTCCCCCCGAGCAAAACAAACAATCCCAATCCCTCCACAAAACACACCGGTTCCGTCTTCCCCCGCATTATCATGCCTGCGTGACGATCCCGACGGAGCGATATGGGGGCCCTGGGTCACTGGAAGACGGCGTTAGTGTCAGAAGGGATTTTCTAGGGATACGCTGGCAATGCTCTACTTACGTATGGGTTCGCTCAAGTGTAGCTTCGTAATTTGCCTAAGTCGATGGTGGAGGCGGGCAGGCAAAGCATACCGGGGCCGGAGGCATTCACAAAAGCAGCATGGGAGGGCGTTACTTAACAACAGCTGTGTGGCATCCGATTTGACAGCATGAAGTGCGTGTAGCACAGCGCGGACTTTCCAGGCGTAACAATAACATGTGGGTCGAGCAGTTGTCCTTCTCATCCTACAGTACAGCTGACAACTCAACCAAACAACTACGATTGAACACGATTCGGCGACGAACAAAGATGAACGATCAAACTCACGGTTAGGGATTCCTAGGCACATGACTGCACGCTTTTTGCCTCGCTGCCAGAGAAGTTTTACGAAAGACAAGTGTTGCTACCAGCAGAACAACAGTGCAAGTCCCATAGCGCACTAATGCAGGAACAGTGCCAGCAGGCTAACATCCGCCGCCGAACGCGTGAGTTCGGTCTCCTCTAGCACCACGACAAAAGGTCCACTGCGGCCCGCGTACCGTAGACCATGTTGCGGCCTAGCAGTCCGAAACGGCGCGGTACCAAATCCAATCCCGTTTTCGTACATGTCACGTGCCAGACCTGATGGTTTCTGTCACAGCCATCATCTCGTCGCATGGGTCCATCGGATAGAACAAAGTTTGCACGTACGCCCCGTCGTCGTGTGCAGTCAAGCTCGGGTATCGTCCGGGGTGAGTGCTTCTGAGCGCAGCGGAGAATGCTTCGGTGGGGCGGACGTGACCAGCGGAAATCCTATTGTTACACAGAAATGAGTTTAGGTTTATGCCCGATGGAGCAAGGCTGACGGAAACTTGTGAAGAAGCAACCGGTCGGCAATGGGAAGCAAGGGGCGAGGGGCGGAGCGAATCAACGTTTTCGATCAACGCCAATGTCCTCTAAGCTCCCCCACGCGAGTTTAATGTTGCTTTCAGATATCAACATTCGCATCTGGTGCAGCTCGGCATATGCGTCAATGTCAAGTTTGCAGAAGACTTTACTGAACGTGTATTTAATGCTCGCTGCCTCGAACATGCCTTCTCCACAAAACAACACTTCCTCTTCATCAAAGCATCAATTCCATCCCACAGCTCTTCTCCATCAACAAGCCATCCTCCCCCACAATCCGACAAAATGAGGGTTTCCGCCGCAGTCGCCTTGGCTTTTGCCACCCTCCTCTCGACCGTCTACTCGCACCCGACGGTCGACCGCATCCCGGCGGCCATCAGCGAGCCCCTGGACGTCGTCGGTGAGCCCCTGGACGTCGTCGAGAAGCGGCAGACCGGCGGCGGGGGGGTCTCGATAGGGGCGTCGGTGACGGTCAACGTGGTGCTGGTGGCGACGCTGAACCAGATCCGGCTGCGGACGGGCGCCATCAACGAGACGCTGGCGACCATCAACCAGGACTCGACGTGGGTGATCAAGAACAACGCCATGATGTCGATCCGCTCCGAGCTCAACGCCATCGGCTCCATCCTCGCCGCGTCGACGTCGCAGATCGGCACCCTCGGCGGCAACCTGGGCGCCGACCTCACCGGCATCGCGAACTCCGGCATCGCCATCGTCAACGAGATCCTGTACACCCTGCAGAATGCCGTGAACAGGCTCGGCTCGGGTACGTTTTTTTTCCCCCCTCTCGCTCTTCCTCCTTTCCTTATTTGTGACGAACGACAATCGGGCTGACAAACGTCTTTCTTGTACTAGGCGTCTTGGTGGTTCTCGGTATCATCATCAACAACGTCATGAGCGTTCTTGCCGGCTTGCTGCTGGCGGTTAACATTCTGGCTCACGGGTCGCTCTCTGTGACCAACGCGTCGTTGAACGCCGGCACTGCTAATATCTCGCCTGCCATGGTCTCGATCGTCCAGGGTCTCAACTACTTGATTGGCTACTAGATGGAGGAGAAATCACCGGGTCGGGACGGGATGCAAGAAGAGTTCGGGGAAGCCTAGATAGGGATTGGAAGAAATTGGGTTCGGTGGAAATTGATATACGAATCTACTGCTTCACACAACATTCCTCTCATCCATCATTGTCCTCGAGCAAAAAAAACCTCTAGAGACTGGAATTCAAGTCCGGCATATCCTCGCCTTCTCCGGGAAAAAAAACAGCCTCAAACACCATCCCCTCTCCCTTCCCCCTTCCCCAATCACCCGCCATACCGCTCAAGCCGCCGCCACTCCCGCCCGAACTCCTCAACAGCACCATCCAACAACTCCAACACCCCCCTCCCATCCGCCGCCGTCGCCATCCGGCTACCACGACCACGCACCCGCGCCGACGCCAGCGCCCGCAACGCGACGGAGCGGTACGAACTCGCGATGGTGCGGTGGTCCTCATCCTCGTCCTCATCCTCGTCCGCGTCGCGGCGGCGGCGGCAGCGGCGCAGGCCGCCGGGGGCGCGCACGCAGATCCTGCTGGCGGGCGTGGCGACGCGGCGGCGGCGCAGGGCGAGGAGGAAGGCGTGCCAGCGGCGGGGGACGGCGGCGGGGTCGTCGTCGGGGTCGTCGTCGTCGTCGTCGGCGGGGAGGAGGAGGAGGAAGTCGACGCGGTCGAGGGTGAGGGCGAAGGGGGGAGGGGGAGGGGGAGGGGCGAGATCGGATGGGGATGGGGAGGATTGTGAGGGGTCGGATGAGGGGGCGGAGGCGCATTGTCGGGCGAGGAAGTCGACGAGGGAGTCGACGTCTTGGACGACGCAGCGGCGCAGGCGCAGGGTCGAGAGGCGGAAGGGGCAGGGCCCGCTGCGGAGGAGCTCGTCGAGCTGCGGGGCCCAGGCCTCGTTGCCGTCGCTGGTTAGGTTGAGGGTTTTCAGGCGCGGCAGGTGTTTGAGGAGGTTGGCGATGTGGGTGGGGCCTTCGAGCCGCGGGGCGACGGCGAGGGCGTCGCGGGCTGTGTCGGGGGGGCGGTTAGCGAAAGGCTTGCTGCTGTGTGCGGGGATTGGGGGGGGGGAGACTTGCTGCATGTCATGTTGAGCGCCAGGCGCGTGAGGCCCTGGAGGCCGTGAAGCCAATCCGTCGGAAACCCGAAATCCCTGTGGTGGCGCGCGGGGTCGAGCAGATACCAAGGATGGTTGATGTGAAGTTCGGACAGAGCGAGCCGCTTCAGCTTCACGTCGCTTTGCTTGATCGCGCACAGCAAGAGGCGGAGAGGCCAGAGGGCGAATGGAGGAGACGAATACTCCTGTTGAAGGCGCTCTTCCCATTCGATGTTTTCCAGACTGAGACCCTCATCCTGCGAGTAGGTTATGCTCTCGATGCCTTTCAAGGCGCTCAGGGCGCGCTTCAGCTGGAAACCAACTGTAAGTTGGTGTTCTGGCAGAGGGAGAACTTCGTCTATCCATGCTTCGTCACCTTCCTCCCTCTTCTCGCTCTCACTCTCCCGTAGACAGTCGGCCTCGAGGCGTCTTCGAATCCTGACATCCGGATGGTGGTCGCTGGCTTGACTCCGGTAGATGAACTTTATGCCGGGAATCAAATGCCCGATCCGAGTGTTTCGGGCAAGATTTGCGACAGAAGCGGGACCGTTGAAGCCGTAGTGGTTTCTGTGGTCGAGGCAGATTGTAAACCGGCCGTCACGAGGCTTGTATCTGCACAGAACCTCGGAAGCGGGTGCATTGAGCCTTCGGCAAACCAGGCGGCATGACTTGATGTCTGCAAGGCGGCGGGTACCGTCGTAGATCCGCTTGAGGATTAACAGCAGCAGCTCGTCGGGAAGCCCAACCAAAGACGGTGTAGCTCCTAGGCGGCTAAGCTGTGTAGTAGGAGATACGACGTCATGTGTAAGGTTCGTGGAAGTCTCCATGGTGTTGGAGATTGGTGGATTTAGCTGGCTGAAAACTGGTCGAAGCTGTTCAAGGCTGATCTTGCTGCAAAGACACTAGAAATGTGGTGATGTTTTGGACTCACGGAGCGGGTGGGTGCTGGTATTTAAGTAGAGCTGGGTAGTGTCAGACGAAAGTGAAATATACAGACTAGTTGTTCCCATAGATCAAGTATACCACTTCTGCCCAACACTTTGAACTAGACAGAAACGAGTTGATTACGCAACGATACGTAACATTATACTGAACTCAGCAATAGCGGCGAAGGGTTTAATTTTTTTTTACTACTTTTCCGCAGTCTCAATTTGTTGTTTTCCTGCTCATCTTTTCAAGAGGGTGACAATAGCGCCGCGCCTCGCCTATGCGGGACGTCACTGACAGCGTGAAGACCACACGACGAACGAAAAGTAACGGACTCACGCTCCGGAACCAACTGCCCCAGATACCCGACTACGAGGTTCATTTCCCAATGGCTTCACCAGAGGAGTGGGCAGCTGAAGCGTCGATCCGGACATGAATCCACAACATTGTCCGTGAACGAACGCATCCAGAAAAGACCTTCAACAATCTCATCTCCTCGCAACACCAAACGAACCGACCTCGCAACAGCACGGAGAGCCACATGTCTGAAATGAACTGTAATTCGACCCCCCATTGCACACCCGTGACGCCATAGCCCAGGGTCTTCTTCGCCGCCAAGAGACCTCCAAACCACGGCTCCGGCTCGCACCTCCCAAAAGTCGTTCGCCGACCGGGACACGTCGCCGCAACCCCATCCCCAGACGCAGCGGCATGCCATCCCCATCAAATCAAACAACCTCCTTCATCTCCACGCCCGCCGCATTCGTCGCCCCGGCACTCCCCCTCCCCCCCTTCCCCTCGACCACCCATCCCCCACCCCCGTCCAAATCCGCCCACCCCACACGACTCAAATGCCTCTGCAGCCCCCCCTCCCCGCCCTCATGCACCGCCCTGCCCGTCCCGAGCTTCGCCAGACTGTCCCGCAGGACGCACTCGTAATAGCACGTCGCCGCGACCGTCGCGGGGACGTTGACCAGGATCGCGATCCAGCAGTACGACCGGTACGAGAAGGCCTCGCTTCCGTAAAAGATGGCGGCGACGACGCGGGTGCCGAGGTCGCGGGCGAGGTTGGTGGAGATGGAGACGCCGGCGAAGCCCCAGACCATGGCGGCGTAGGCGAAGCCGATGACGAAGGGGGCGGAGGCGGGGGAGACGAAGGGGTTGGCCGGGTCGAGGGCGGACCAGATTACTATGGCCTGGTGGGGGTGGGGGGGTTAGCGGTGTGGGGGGGGCGGGATGGGGAGGCGGGGGGTTGGCGGCGGTGGTGGTGGTGGGGCTCTTTGTTGTTGTGAGGGAAGAGGCGTGGATGGATGGATGGACGGAGAGGGGAAGCGGCGGCGACTTACGATGTACGCGTCGACGAAGAACTCGATCAGGAACAGGTATCCGAGGTTGTGCTGCGTCTCGCCGGGGAAGGTGCACAGGATGCTGGCGGGCCCGCCGTTGTAGACGGACGAGCCGACCTTGGCCACGGACGCGGCCTCGAAGGCGGCCATCTGCTCGTGGTACTGGCCCATCAGCACCAGCCCCGCCATGAAGGCGCCGAAGATCTGCGAGAAGATGTACACCGGCACCTTCTTCCACGGGAAGTCCTGCCAGATGGCGAAGCAGATGGTGACCGCCTGGAGATACAGTCTCTTGTCAGCAATAGGTTTTCCGTGATGTTGTTTTGCGTCACTTTGGGTTCTCCCGTTGTTGGATCGGTGGACATACCGGGTTGAAGTGGCCGCCGGAGGTCGAGGCGCAAGTGATGATGGCGAAAGCGATGCCAAACGCATACGCGAAACCGATCTGGAGAAGCGACCCGAAAGCGGGCTCGGTCCCGTTCAGGAAAAACGACGCGGTCGATGCAATCCCCGGGTAAACTACACACACGACACGATAAGTAAGAAGGTCGTTCCTCTATCCAAACATTCCATCTGCGTGGGGGGCGTTCGTCCATACCGTAAAAGAAGACCCCGGTCGCCTCGGCCAACATCTCCCTGAGCCACCGCGGCCGCCTCTGCTCGAACTCGAGCTTCCTCTGCGAGACGGGCCGCCGCTCGACGATGCGGCGGGCGTAGTGCTTCTGCACGGCATCGGTCGCGCCCACCTCCAGCGTCTGGAGCCTGTGCAGACCGGCGTCGCTCATTTCGTTCCGTCCGATCGAAGCCGACTACGAGTGGGAGTGGTTCCGAGGCGCGGAGAGAAGGGAAAAAGAAAATGGAGACGGCAGCAAGCAGCGGCCTGCGGAGTGGGAAATGTGGAGAAGAACGTTGTGGAGAAAGACGTGCTGAATCCGGGGAAGAGACCCGCTCTTTGTACCCGGAAGGCCCTCATCCCGCGCGCTTCTTGACCAGTGGAGGGTGATGTAGCGATGCGGGAACATTCGTGCTCGATGCCGAGGCCATGGCGCTTTCCTGCGGGGGCGATGCGCCACAGAGGACTCAACAGCCGTGCTCCATTGGTCTGGATAACTCGGCAAGGCCGGCGATAGTCGACGGATAATGCGGCGATATCAACGAGACGGTTGGTAGGTGGCGGTCCTGTGGGATGGCGGAGGCTTGAGTTCAACGGGGGAGGGGGGCGAGAACGGGATGATCGACGACGGGCTGCGAGAGCCGCTGCTGTTGTGTTCGTCGTCGTCACCCGCGTGGCGCCCGGGGGAACGGGTGGGACGGGGGATCCGCACTCTCCCGGGAATTGCTTATGCGGCCGGGAATGAAAGCTTGATGGCGTCTTTGTCAGCGTTGATTCGCGGGCGATTGCGCGGCTGGCGGAACGGCTGGGAGCTTGGTGTGCGCCATGCCACGGGGCTTGCGCTACCCCGCCCCTTCTTGATATACCGGTTTTGGAGCCTCGGTTTCTGGAAGGAAGCTGCTAACCGAAAGAGGGGTTTGGATGACGGGGTGCGTGGTACAATGCGGAGACGCGGAGTTGAGACAGCGTGGCGTGTGTGGAGGATCGGCAGTTCGACGCGGAGAAGGGGGACTGTATACTTTAGCCTATTCTGACCTCGTCTCGTAGACTAAATCGACTTCCCACTGAGTGCTTGCCACTGGTTTCTTTGAACCCGAGCTCTCACCAATGATGGTGGATGTGTATGATTTTGTCTGACTTACTGTCTTCCATTCTCTTTACTTTTTGCGAAAGTCCTTTTCAAGCCGCTCTTCTCCACTCCTCAAAACATCATGTGGACCTCCCTCTGAAAACGAACAAACAAACAAACATAAAATTGGGTATGAATCCTTCTCCCCATAAACTTTCCCAACCCGAAAGCGAAAAAAAGATATCGTCTACTGCGACGACTCCGCCGTCTCCGTCCTCGCCGCCACGCTCCCCTTCCTCCACGCCTCCCGATGATCCGCCCGTCTGACGGCCCTGCTCTCTTCGCCGACCCTGCCCCACCCGCCGCCGCCGGGCGTGTTGATGATGATGCGCTCGCCCGGCTGCATGCTGGCCGTGTTCTTCGCGCCGAGGTTGACGAAGCGCCACTCGCTTTCCTCGTCCGCCTTTCCATTCCCGTTCCCATTCGCAGTCGCGGTCGCAGTCACCGCGTCGGCGTTCTCGTCCGAGCGGCCGACGTGCCGGACCCAGACGTTCAACCCGCACGCCGCGTCCTCGCCGCCCTCGAGGCCGTACGGGTGGTACACCCTGCGCTCGGAGAGGATGCTGACCTGGACGGGGATCCGGAACTCGATGTCGCGCACGACGCCGTCGCCGCCGCCGTGCTGCCCCTTGCCGCCGCTGCCCTCGCGGATGCTGAACTCTCTCAAAATGACGGGGTAGCGGCGCTCGAAGACCTCGGCGTCGGTGATGCGCGTGTTGGTCATGTGCGTGTGCACGCCCGAGGTGCCGTTCCACGTGGGGCCCGCGCCCGAGCCGCCGGCGATGGTTTCGTAGTAGCCGAAGCCCTTCTGTTCGGCTTCGCCCGCGACGTTGCCGCCGTAGCCGAAGGTGAGGTTGTTGCAGTCGCCCTGGGAGGCGGCGCAGGCCCGGAAGGCTTTGAGGACGACGTCGGTGACGCGTTGGCTCTGCGGAGGTTGTGTTAGATGATGGTCAGAGGAAAGGGTTGGAGGGGTGAAAGAAAACTTACAGTGAGTACGTTGCCTCCGACGACGGCGGCCTTGTCGGATGGTGAGAGGAAGGACTTCTTGGGAATCTTGACCCTGATGGGTTTCAGGCAACCTTGGTTGAGAGGGATGTCTTCCTTAATGAGGCATCGGAGACAGTAGATGATCGCAGAATATGTGACAGCTTCCGGGGCGTTGATATTCCCTGATATCGGTTAGGTCCTGGAACCAGAAATATCAACGCGTCGGAATCACTTACCGTAGACCTCAGGACCGGTTCCCTCAAAATCAAACACAGCCTCTCCCTTCTCGGCATCGATCGTGACCTTCAGTTTGATCGGGCTACCGTCGTCCATGTAATCCACCGCAGAAAGGTCTTGGCCTTCGAAGCGTTTGCTGACCTCCTTGAGCAACTGCTTGACGCTCTGCTCAGCGTTGTCCTGGATGTTGTGCATGTAGAACTGAACAACATCTTCTCCGTAATCCTCGATCAGCGTGCTGATGAGGTTGATACCCTTTTGGTTGGCAGCAACTTGAGCTTTCAGATCATTGATGTTGTCCGCCAGACACCTGGTGCCACTGCAGCCGGGGTACTGAGCGGGCTCCTTGTGCAAGAGTTCCGTGATACGCTTCTCGTTGAAGTGACCCTCCGAGACCAGCTTCTCCGTCTTGATTGCGGCACCTTCTTGGAAGAGTTCACGAGAGTGAGGAGGCATCGATCCGGGGAGTATACCACCAATGTCTGCGTGGTGAGCGCGAGATGCCACGTAGAAGACAATCTTGTCTCCACTGAACGCGGGCGTGATGACAGTGATGTCAGGAAGATGCGTTCCGCCGAACATGGGGTGGTTGGAGACAAGGACGTCACCGCGCTTCAACTTCCCCTTCCAAATGCTTGCTTGTTTCCGCACACAGGTAGACATGGAGCCAAGGTGGACTGGAAGATGCGGTGCGTTCGCGACAAGACCACCCTCGGCATCGAAAAGGGCGCAGGAGTAGTCGAGACGCTCTTTGACGTTTGTGCTCACGCTGGTCTTCTGCAGCGCCCTACCCATCTGCTCGGCGATGGCCATGAAGCGGTGCGCGAAAATACTAAGCATGATGGGATCAACCTGCGTCGTGTCGACCTTCTTCTCCTGACTGTTGCTCTCTCCAATGTTGATGACGACATGGGTGTTGATGAGGAGAGCTGAGGCGTCCGGCGTGACAACAATGGTTTGCGTGCCGTCAGCAATGATGGCGGGTCCTTGCAGACGATCGCCGGTAGCGAGGTCTTCCAACTTGTAAATCGGGGTTTCCTGCCTGCCACCTTCGAAGTAGACTGAGCTGGTGCCATATTGCTTGGCACCCTTGGAAATGTCGTTAGGCTTGATCTCCTGCAGTTGGTCGTCGACAGTCTTCTCCAGTCCCTCGAAAGTCTTGCCAACGCCTCTTGCTCGAACATCATCGATGATGATATCACGGTCAGGGAGAGTGAAGCCAAACTCCTGCTCGTGCTGCTTGACAAAGGCCTTGCCAAAGGACCACTCTTCGCCGCCATACTCCTTATCGGCCTCCTCCTTGGTCGGCTTGATGACCATGAGAGCGGATTCGGTGCCGCGGTAGCGCATGTTCAGGTACTCTTCGAATTGAATCTGCTCTTCAGAGAAACCCTGGTCCTTCAGTGTTGCGGTTGACTTGCCCTTCAAGTCCTGCATCTTCTGCTGCAAGTACTTCTTGGTCTCCTCGTCCGTGTCAGACCAGACCTTTGATTCCGGTTCCTGCCTCTCATCGACGACGTCGGCCAGCGCCATGCCGTAGGCGGAGAGGACAGAAGAGTAACGGTGGATGAGGATCTGAGAGACTCCGAGAGCTTGCGCAATGGCGACGGCGTGCTGGCCACCGGCACCACCAAAAGTAGCCAACCGATGCTTCGAAGTATCGTGTCCTCTGGCCTCGGTTAGAGATCGAATGGGTCTCGTCATGGTCTCGTTGGCGATCTTGATGAAACCGTAGGCGACTTCGTCCATGGACATGTCCTTCTCCTTGCCGCCAGCAACTTCTTTGTTAATCCTTTCGGTCAATTCTTCGAAGAGCTTCTTGCTCGCTTCAGCGTCGAGTGGTTCGTTCTCGTTCTTGCCGAAGATCTTGGGGAAAAAGTCTGGCAAAAGCCTGCCAAGGAAGAGGTTGGCATCGGTGATTGTCAGAGGTCCGCCCTTGCGGTAACATGCCGGACCGGGGTGAGCGCTCGCGGATTCGGGGCCAACGACGAATAGGCCGTTCCTGAAGAACAGACGGCTACCACCTCCTGCTGCGACCGTGTTGATATCGAGCTGAGGGGACTGAATGGTGACACCGGCTGTTGTCGTTTCGAAGACGTGGTCGTATTTTCCAGCACCGTAACGGCTGACGTCCGTGCTGGTACCACCCATGTCGAATCCGATGACGGGGATCTTCGTCTTCGGATCATAAGAAGTCAGGGCATATCCAACAACACCGCCAGCGGGACCGGAGAGAATAGCACGAAGACCAGAGAAGATGTCTACGTCGACGAGACCACCATCGCTCTGCATGAACTCGCAGCGTGCGCCCTTGTCGCCAGCCTCCTTCTTCACGCTCTCAGAGCCGAGGCCACCAGCGAAGCCGCTCGAGAAGCCGTCGATGTACTTCCTGATGGCAGGAGTGAGGTAGGCGTCTGCGCAGGCAGAGGTGGCACGGGGAACGAGCTTGATCATTGGCATCAGCTCGTGGCTCAGGCTGACGTGCTCGAAGCCGATGTCTTTGGCTATCCTGCCGACAAGGGCCTCGTGGTGCGGGTAGGTGTAGCCGTGCATGAGGCAGACGGCAATGCTCCGGAGACCACTGTCATAGACCTGCTGCAGTTGTTTCCGGATCGTCTCGTCTGCGGGTCTCTGCAATATTCTCACGGCTTCCCCGGAAAGGCCGCGAACGAGGTCGGCATTGGGGCCAGCCTTTTCGAGCGGGTCGGCCTTGGTCTCTGTTCTCTCGGGGTCCTCTGCGTAGTCTTCGAGGGTAACACGCTCATCGATTTCGACGACGTGCTTGTAGAGCACCTCGGGTTTCCGGATGTCCAAGTCGAAGATGTTCGGTCTTGACTGGTTGCCGATTTCCAGGCAGTCCTTGAAGCCCTTGGTGACGACCATGGCGATGTCTTCTCCTTTCCGCTCGAGGAGAGCATTGGTGGCGACGGTGGTGCCCATGCGTATGCTCTCGATGTTGGAGGTGTCGAGCGGCTGGCCGCGTGGAATGTCGTGGCCGGTGAATTTCTCCAACAAACGGCGAATGCCTTCCAGCGGGGCATCGTCGTAGTTCTGAGGGTCTACGGACAGAAGCTTGATGATGACATCGTCCTCCATCTTTCCGGTTCCGGGGTTGCCGACGCAGTCGGTGAAGGTGCCACCGCGCTGCGGGATAGATGGTCAGTAGGGGTTGCAGGCAATGGGCTCAGATGACGTACGTCGATGGCGATGCGGATGCCCCGCTCTGCCTTCTTTTCGGAACCCATTATGCTCTACTAGAAGAAATGAAAGGAAAGAAAGGCTGCTGAAGTGTGCAGAGGACAGCGGAGTGGAGAGTGGTGGTGCTTTATAATACGCGTGAGGGTTAGGGCTGGTGCTCGGTGATCGGGATCTCAAGCCGATGGAAGCTCGCCGAGGAATTGGTGGATAGGCGCAATTCGGCGGCTAAAGTGGCGTTTTCGGGCAGCGTCGAGCAGAAACAAAGCCAGCAGGCGTCTTTCACGGAGCGCAGAGATGTGTGAGGAAACTCAGGATTTTGTTGCGGCTGCCCCGCGGTGGTGATGGTGATGCCGCTCGGTCGTGGATGACCTCACCGCGATTCGTTTTCTGCCACCGCCCTGGCGACGCGACGCGCCCGGCCATCGGCCACACCTTCCGATGATCTCCTGCTTCCACTCTTGACTCTCTGCTGACCATCGTCTTCCATCGCCGTTTCCCGGCAGCCTGTGTCCTGCAACCAACCCACTCTCGCTCAATGCGCTCCCCTCAGCTACCACTCCTACTTCGTGCCTAACTTCGCCATGCTCATGTATTCAACTCGTCGGCATCCTTGTGAGCTGTCTCAATATTTCAGGCATGCAACACCCGCCAAGCCAGCTGTAAAACCCACAAGCGCCGTCTGCTTCTTCCCCGCCCCGCCTATGCAGCGGCCAGACGAGGCCAACACACTGTCTTACGGACGCTGCTTATATTCACCTGTGAAAGAGGCCGACGGCTCTCAAACAGTGCAATGCCAAACACAACACCCATTCTCGACGCCGCATGAACTCGAGCGAGGCGGCCACGCTTGCAATCAAAAAAGCATCGTACTTGACAGAAAGTAGCTGTGAGTGAGGCCTCTGCAATTACCACCTGGCTCCTTCTTTTTCACATGCGCTTCAAACTACGTCGTCACGCTTTTCATGAACCGAGGCCGGCTTTAGTTGCCCTCAATTGATTCGAGTACACCCCATGGCTCATTCCACTTCCCAACGTCCGCCTTCTCTTTTCGCCGAAGCCGTTCCTGAGCGGGGTGCATCATCAATAGTTCCGTCTCCTCCACCATGCCATCATCATCCCTGTTCCCGTCATCCAATTGGTCAATGATGGGCAAGGACTTTCCGCTTCCAGTTGGATTGAGAGCATCGCCGCCGATCGGCATACCACACTTCTCTCAATCTCGGCCTGCCCTGCTCCGTTTCTGCCACCACGTGAAACCAATCTTCACAGTCCACCGAGGCTCTGCAGCTCCCCCATGCCCAACGTCACATCTACTAGGCTACGAAGAGTTAAACCGCCGCCGTGGTCCGTGCCTGGTTCCTGGCAGCACAAACTTTAAGCTTCCCCGCATTTCCCCATACACGCACGCTCATCTCCCTGCAGCAGCCAAGCTAACGTGGGCATAGCTTGGCCTTGACCTCGCCAAAACTCCCTGGTCCTTTCGATACTTTTTGCTATGCGCGGTCACGGCTGCAGCTGCCAACCCCGCCTCAATGTTTCTTTGTGACGTCTTCATTTCCCATGTCCCCCGTCTCCGCTCGGATGCCTGACCATCTAGACTCCTGACTTGTCGAAAATCCAGTACGCCTGCGGGGACATGAACACTACAGCGTGGCTCGGTAGCATGTGCCTCGCCAAGGTGTGGAGCGATTGAGGAAGATATAATAACGCTCCCTATAATCGACATTTCGAATCCATCATCAGCCGACGTTCATCACACACCTAGCTGTGCATCAATCCTCAACCACCTTTTCCCCCTACAAACCTTTTCTCGCCATCATGAAGACCACCTTCACCCTCCTCGCCGCCAGCCTTTCCACCCTCATCGCCACCGCCTCCGCGCAGGCCGGCTGCGTCAGCTCCGCCTCGTCGCTCGTCCCCTCGTGCGCGCAGTCGTGCCTGCTCGCCGCCAAGTCGTCCATCGGCTGCACGGTGGAGACGGACTTCGCGTGCGGGTGCTCGTCGTCGGCGGCGCTGGCGACGAACGCGGCGCTCACGCAGTGCGTGCTGAGCGCGTGCGGCAACGACATCCAGACGGCGCTGCAAGCCTCCTCCGGCGCGCAGTCCATCTGCTCGTGCGTGGCGACCGCCGCCGCTGCTGGGCCGACGACCGAGGCGTCGACGTCGGCACCTGCGAGCAGTACGACGCCGGAGGCTACCTCTGAGGCTGGTGGTGGGAGCACGCCGGCGGCGTCGCCGTCGGCTTCGGCGCCGGAAGCGACGAGTACGTCTATTCCCCAAGTTGCAGCTCCGTAGCCCCAATTGCGATTCATTCTGCTTACCTACCCGCCGCCTCCTGCCTGCCCGCCCCCCCCTTCTTCTCCCTCTCCCTCACTTCCATCAACAGCCCCATCCCATCCTCTCTCAAGCGCCCCAATTAGGAACCAGCAACCTCACCCCCGTATCAAAAACACACAAATGCTAACCCGTTCCTTTTCTCTATCATTTTTCCGCAGGCTCCGCCGCCCCCACGACCCTCAGCACCGTCGCCACCCCTCCCGGCACGGGTGGCTCCGGTTCCAGCGCTCCCGGCGGCGGCGGTGAAGGTAGCGCCGGCGCCTGCAACCCCGGCCAGGTGACGGTTCTGATGACGACGACAGTTACGGCCTCGGCGCCGCCGAGCGGCGAAGAGACGTCAGCGCCTGGGTACGGTGACGGAGGCGATGATGGCGAGGGCGAGGGCGAGGGCGAGGGTAGTTGCAAGGAGTTGAGCGGGGTGGATTATCTGTGAGTGTCCTTTCCTCTCTTTTCTTTTTCCTTTCCTTTCCGCCTTGCTCCTTCTT
The DNA here is from genome assembly GCA_022560015.1 of Diplodia mutila. NCBI lineage: Eukaryota > Fungi > Ascomycota > Dothideomycetes > Botryosphaeriales > Botryosphaeriaceae > Diplodia > Diplodia mutila. The sequence continues at coordinate 81,874 of JAFISB010000047.1, read as the reverse complement.
GTCCACTCTTCACTCTTCACGGTTCCCGTCGCCCTGCGCAATTGCTGACTGGCCTCCTTCCTTCTTTCTCTTGTGATGTAGGGTCTGCTGCGCCTCGAAGATCTTCACTTTGGGCAACTGAGCGGTTTCGCACGCCCAAGTGGGGCAGTCCTTCTTCCTTTTCCCACTGGACATTTTGGCCCGGTGGAAGGGCAGGAGGAAAGACCGTGAAGAGCAAATCGATCGCATGTTGTTGATCATGTGAAACGGACGACTTTTCCTTCTTCTTTTCCTCTTTTTCTTTTTTTCCCCCCTCTCTCGGCCTACTCGTCCATCTTACCCCCTTCTCGGCAGGCGAGCAGAGAAGGAAAAATGGGGTTTGTACGTACAAAGCATCCTGTTTCAGGAGCTTCTTTTGTCCTTTTTTTTTTCCCCCACTCGCTAGGTGAGTCTCACTCGGGAGAATGAAATCCATGCTTGAACATGCCAACGATCGTAACACTATGCCGTGGAGTATTCCGCATACACGTACGTGTTTCGTCGTGTTCCTTCGGGATATGGTAATAACGTGCATAAGGCGGCCAAGGAGACGCCTTCGATCCCGCGTGTTCGTTCTGATTATCGCTGGGAGAGTTTCGATCAAAGATAAGTCAAATTCACAACCGAAATGGGGAAAGTTGCCTCGAAAAGGGGTGGATGTGACGCCGTTTCCCCCGCCTGGAGCTATGGTCGAGTTCCTCACGAGACGTTGACAAATGAATTAAATCCATTAGAGGCTCCTACCAGCACCACGGGGAGTCCTGGATACGGACTCATTTCTTTCCGGACCGGACCGATGCACCTCTGACGGCTACTACAAAGACGAGGATAACAGGCGACTCGGCATGTTCAACGGTGAAATGGCGAATGTTAACGATGCCGCTTCCGTCAAAATCAGGATCAGAGGGAGAAATCATCCCCGAGAGAGGGTTCAAAGACAGCCAACTGCACATACAATCGGGCACGTTACGTTGACTTGATCCGATCTGATATCTCATCTTCATGATGCATTATTCTGCAAAGATCCTCCGAGCCATGTAAAACTTACAGAGAGCTCCATACCATCAGCGCAACTAACGAAGAAAGCCCGACTGCACTTTGCAGCTGGCAGCTGGTGTGCAAACAATATATATAACAATCCATTCATGATATCCTCATTTTTCTCTTCCCTTTTCCGTCCATCCATCAAACTTCAGAACCTTGGCTTTCGCAAGCAGGCAATCCTCCACGATGATATGATTTCCCCAGTCTATTCCATCCATCCACTCATCCACTTATTCATCCATCAATCAATCCATCAATCCGTCAATCAGTCCACCTCCCATACACATCTACTCCGAACCCTGCAGCGGCTGACCCATGCCGCCGAGCGTGATAGTCTTGGTGACGACGTACTCCTCGACGCCCAAGAAGCTGCCCTCGCGGCCGAAGCCGCTCTCCTTGACGCCGCCGAACGGGCTGGCCACGTCCGAGATGAGGCCCGTGTTGACGCCGACCATGCCGACCTCGAGGGCCTCGGCGACGCGGTAGCAGCGCTGCACGTCGCGGCTGAAGAAGTAGCCCGCGAGGCCGACCTCGGCCGCGTTGGCCAGCCGCACCACGTCGGCCTCCGTGTCGAACGGGAAGAGCGCGCCGACGGGGCCGAACGTCTCCTCGTGGGCGATGCGCATGTCGTTGGTGACGTCGCGCAGGACGGTGGGCTGGAAGAAGTTGTCGCCCAGGTCGGGCAGCTTCTGGCCGCCGACGAGGACGGTGGCGCCGTGCTTGACCGCGTCCTGCACGTGCTCCTCGACCTTGCCGACGGCGCGGCTGTGGATCAGCGGCCCGTGGGTGACGCCCTCGTCGTAGCCGCCGCCGACCTTGAACGCCTTGACCTTCTCGGCGAAGGCGGTGGCGAACTTGTCGTAGATGCCGCGCTGCACGTAGATGCGGTTGGCGCACACGCACGTCTGGCCCGAGCTGCGGAATTTGCTGGCGATGGCGCCGTTGACGGCCACGTCCAGGTCGGCGTCGTCGAAGACGATGAAGGGCGCGTTGCCGCCGAGTTCGAAGGAGAGCTTCTTGAGGGTGCTGCTGGATTGCTTCATGAGGAGCTTGCCGACGTTGGTGCTGCCGGTGAAGGAGACCTTCTTGATGGTGGGAGATGTGGTGATGAGCTCGCCGACCTCGGGGGTGTTGTCGAGAGCGGTAACGAAGTTGACGACGCCCTTGGGGATGCCGGCGCGGTGTGCGAGCTCGGCGAGAGCAGCGGCGGTCAGAGGGGTCTCACCAGGAGACTTCGCGACGACGGTGCAGCCAGCAGCTAGGGCAGGGCCGATCTTGCGGGTGATCATGGCGGCAGGGAAGTTCCAGGGTGTAATCAGACCGCACACGCCGACAGGCTCCTTGCGGGTGAAGACGCGGTTCGCGCCGACGGTGGCGGGAATGGTGGTGCCGTAGATGCGCGGCGCCTCCTCAGAGAACCACTCGAAGAAGTTGGACGCATAGGCAACCTCGCCCTTCGCATCCGCCAGCGGCTTTCCATTCTCCCATGTTATGAGCTTCGCGAGGTCGTCGGCGTTCTCGACCATCAGGTCGTACCACTTGCGCAGGTAGCGGGCGCGTTCGCGGCCGGTGAGCTTGCTGAAGGCAGGCAGAGCTGCTGCTGCGGCGTCGATGGCCTTCTGGGTGTCTGCTGCGTCCATCTCAGGCTGGGTAGCGATGACTGCGCCTGTCGACGGGTCGGTGACCTCGAAGGTCTTGCCGGAAGCTGCGCCGACCCATTCGCCGTTGATGTAGGACTTGGTCTTGAGGAGCGACTTGTCGCTGAGCTGTCGCGCGCCAACGGGTCAGCCAATGCTTTGTTGCAGACAGGGTAGCTCGTCAACTTACCGGAGGGATGTTGTGGCCCATTGCGAATGTTCTTGAGCGGAGGATGGGGAATGAAACGGGGCTGAAGCGCGAGCGGACGGCGGTTCTTGCAGCGAAGGAGAGGATGGGCCTCATGATGTGTTATGTAGTGCGGGGCGTGCAATGGGTCGAGAGTGGGAGAAGGGCTGGAGGGCGAAAAGTAGCTCGGCTCGCGGAGCTCAGCGGGAGCTCGGGCTTCTGATTCGGCGGCGTGCGAGCTGCAGCGGCGAGATGCGGGGAGCTGCGATGACCGGATGATGACGTTCGGGAATTCCAGAAGCTCTGCTGACGCGCGGATCAGTAAACGGAGGGACAAAGGTAGACTTTGGTCAGCGGCAGCGGCAGGGCGTGGTTTTGAAGCTGCTCAAGCTGTTGACAGCCGGGTATCTCGTCGCGGGGCGCGTCAATGGCGGAGATGGCCCGACGTCAGCGTCAACAGCGGCGGACGCGCTGTGGGGTCGCCAACCGCCGCACGGGCCCCGACCTCGGAGAAGGCCTATTTCGACTTACCTCAACTCCATCCTGCTATCACCACCTCTTGCCGGCCCTGACAGCCCCAGAAGAACTGCCCGCGCAGTCCACCAACGCGCCGTCGCCCATCCAGTCACCCGTTGCCTTCGCGGAACCTCCCTACAGGCCACCCGCCCCAATCGAACTGCATCAGCACTCCCTATGACCATCCACATCTCAGGCAGATCAGCCCGGCCTACCACCAGCGGAGAAGGCCTCCCTAGAAAGCTTCTAAATGGAGTCCGCGACTCGCCACTTTCACACCCGGGCCCGAGACAGCATGTAGAAACCAAGGACTCCCAGTGCGAACCCAATCGTCAAGGCATCCGTGTGTAAACTACTCGAGCAGGACGGCCGTGGGCTCGCTGCCGTCCGCCCTGGACCGAATCCAGGCCCTGGACCGGTCAGCAGCCCACCACCGCCGCCCGAACTCGGCAGCCCCTCTCGCCTTCGCGTCCGCAAGCTCGTTCCCTTCGATGCCGCTGTGCGCCGATACCCAGTGCAGCTGCACGTCGACGCCGTGCAGAACGAGGAATTGGAGCTTGGCGAGGATGGCCAGGACGGCGGGCGCAAACGGCTTGGCCATGTGCTCGGGGTTGTCCCGCCGGAACGTGGTGATGGCAGTCAGGTTACCGAGACAATCGGTGAAGGCTGCGAACGTGTCCCAGCCGCGACGGCAGCCGTGCGCGGCCTGGTCCTGCTGCAGCTTCTGTTTGCACCTGCCGAACGCCTGGTCGAGCGCGCGGAACTCCATGAGGTCGCTCCTCTGGCGGCGGGGGCGGTAGAGGCCGGAGTCATGCGTCCAGTCCAGGCTACCGGTTGCGCAGAAGTCCTCGCGGCCCACCACCGCCGTCCCGTGCCAGCCCCACTGGCGGCGCGCCGGGTTGACCGACTGGAGGTATGGAGGGTTGTAGGACGCGTCGGTCCAGTACGAGAGGCGCCGGCGGTCCGGACGTTCGTACTCGACGGCGGCGTACTCGTACGCCTGCTCAATAGGACGCACGACGGCCTGACCACCGAGCTCCACGAAGTCGCCGGGCTTCTGGTCGGGGTCCAGCTTGTTGGTGTACCTTGCAGGCGTGTCTTCCGGGAGCTGCCAGTCCGCCCGCTCCCGCTGCTGCTTGTACATCTCCTCGAGGTATGACTGCAATTGTGCGCTGGCTATTGGTCGATTAAAAAGTTTCCTGTGCAAATGTCGAGCGGGTGCGGACTTACCGATAGCTAGGCATGGTTGCTTCTTCGTGCTTGGTGTGTAGATGCAATGGAGACGCACGCTAAACAAGATATTCTTGCACACAGCAGTCGCGCCTGGCCCGTGCCCACGCTACCCAGAGCCGCAACACCAAGCTACGCTCTCCGCCGCTCTCGTGAGGTCTCCATTTGCAAGATCCGGCATGTCCTGAAGCGGCAAGGGGTGCGCCCAGCATACAGAGTGGGTAATTTAGCAGTCTTTGACCACAACACCTTCAAGCTGTGATACGATGGTTGAAATTGCGGAATATCTACATAAGTACTCTTATTTCAGGCAGGTATGTCGCGAGTTGACCGGGAGACCTGGAGCATAGGCTTCCAGATCTAACAGTCTGTCGCTTTCGATCTGCCGGCCTTCCCAAGAAATCCTGACCAGCGTCGTCCAGCTATTCTGGCCACTACCACTCAAAACCATCGCAGACAGATGCTGGTGCCTCCATCTGCGTCTCTTGCCAATCCCGCCTCCAACCAGTCATCCTGCCCTCCAGCCAGCTAGCCCGCCCTCCAACCAGTTATTCTATCCTCCAGCCAGCCAGCCACCGGGATTTAGGGTATCCCCGACCCGTCCTGTGGCAAGTACCAGGAGTGAATTAGACATTAAAGATTATAAATTAAGGGGAGGGGAAGACAAAAAGAGAAGAGTGATACTGACCAAGAAAGCAAAGGGATCGAATTGGCAACTTCAAGACGGACTGTAACAAGGGGAAGGTCGAAAGTCAAGGTGGAGTCCTCGGAGATGAGGGGACAAGAATAGTGAACCGCAGCGCCAGCATCGATCGGAGCAGCCAAGTCGTGTTCCTGTCAAGGTCGGTCTTCTTCCCCAGGTGTGACGACAGCTGCTTGGGAGAACCGCCGAATGCAGGAAATCCCTCAGGGAAGTCCTTCAATGGGATTACCAGCACCGGGGCTCCTCCAGTTTCTGGCGGCTTGCCACGTTCTGCTTCCTGACTGCGCTCCCGCGACTTTGTCAGCAGCAACGTTTGCAGGGATTCCGGAGTGACCCGTCGTCCTCTCAAACACGCAGCGCACCCCGAATTTCTTCAGCGTCTCGACACTCTGGAGGATCGAGATATTGCAGTAGTCGTACCAACGAACTATACCAGATTTGAGCCGGTAAAGACCGACGCTGTCGAGTGCGGAGTCCGAATCACACAGCACGACAATGGATTTCCACGTCGGCTTGCCCTCGGCCCAGCGCTGAACGACGATCTTGGCTGCCTTCTCGAGAGCCTCTGCAGGGGCTCGAAGCTCCATCTCGTGCGACTGGACCTCTGAACCACCCGGGACGCCCAGGGGCCCGTGAGCCCACGGAGGCCTTTCGGTCTCCGTCATGGAGCCGGACGCGAAGTGGATGTATCGGTCTCCGCCGACCGACTGGATTGCGGCCCACCCACCGCGACCGTCATAGACGGAACCGTCGGTGGAGAGCACCAGCAAGTCCTCGTCGGCAATTGCCTGATAGTGCAACGCGGCTGCGCGCACATCCCTGTCTGGCCTCATGATGACTTGGTAATCAAGAGCATCATTGGTGAAATCTCCTTTCCAGGGCTTGACTTCGAGATCTCCCCGCGAGTTCAGACCCATCATGAAGTTGTCGGCGCACCACACGCCATCAACTGTGTAACTAATCGCAGTTATCCAGTTCCTACGAATGGGGTGATGGACGTACTTACACTTTTCCAGAAGAAGACATGCTGTCAGATTAACTGCAGAGTCGTGTGTGTCTCTCCGTGCGTGTGTGCGCGCGGAGGAGGAGAGAAGAGGATCTGTGAGCAATGTTACTAACTGCACGTGTGTGGTGGGGGAGACGGTGCGGGTACCTGTGGAGAAGAAGAGGAGAAGAGTCGGGGGAGCGCGCGGCGAGCGGGAAAGTAAACACCACGCCAACGCCCGCTCGCTCGCTCGCTTGCGGCGTTGCCCGGCGCGACCGACAGCCAGGAGAAAACCAAGTTTTTTTTCGCGCGCGCGGTGCTTCGGGAAGGCGCGCGCCCTGCCCGTGGTCTTGACCGCCTTGGGTTCGATACTGCCACTGCGCGCCGGTGCATGTTGGCGGCGGCGGCGGCATCATGCTACAGAGCGGTCTTGGACAGCGCGCTCCGATGCGGTAGTGAAAACGCCTGCTGGGCGCGCCGTCATGATCTGCTGCGGGTTGTATCTACACCAGCGTGCTGCAGATGACGGACCAGACGGCCACCTTGATATATATATGCCCAAGTAGGTAGCAAGCCCTTCCCGCGGACTTCTCCCGCAATTGGGCTTTAACGAAGCGGCGCTTGTCACAGAGAGCACTCAAGTGACCATTCTTGTTTCTGGGCAGCTGAAGCTCCCGTCCGCATGGGTCTTTTAAATGGCATTTAGCACATCTGCGTCCAGATGACAACCCCAGCTGCATATGCTTCGGAGTTTTCTTCAGCCCGCCTTCCCAGAAATCACCACCATGGCCTCAAAGGCTTCTGTATCCGTCATGTTCGCAACCTCATTCTGACTCGGTTCCGTCAAAAGACATGGTTCACTTGTGCTTTGCTTCGAGAATCTGGCTGGAGGACGCAACCCAATGGAGAGGATGAAGCTTTCATTGACTATAAGGCATGTCGCGAGTTGACCAAAGACACGAGGCGCTCGGGGACGCGTCCATATCAGAAGTCATCCGCTTTTTGATCTCGGCTTAACCAATGACTGCAGTGTGTGTTTGCCCAGGCGACCCAGTCCTCCAGGCAACTGCCGCTGAAACCCTCAGAAGATACCCCTCCACAAGTGGGCATTCGGCACGCAGCCAGGCTGCCCTGACCTTGAAACTGAAAATCACCATTACAAATTAGCAGTTAGAAATTAGGAAAGGGGGAAAAAAAAAAAGCAGGCGGCAGAATAAACAAAGGAAATGGGGGAGGGGAAAGAACAGGTAGCAGAAGCAAAACAAAAGAAAATGGAGACTTCCCAGCAGCAAGGGTGTCGAAGTGACGGACGACTTCCGGGACCGTGAGAAAGTAAAGAGTTCCAAGGAGATGCCCAGGGTCTGCGTATTCCGTTGGTCGTGAAGGAGAAGCGAACAGTCTACCAGAGGAAAGTCAACAGGGAACGGAGGTGTCAAGCACTCGGCTGCGCGTCGGTGGGCCGAAAGCAGCGCAGGCGCGACCAGATCAACGATGAGGTCCGTTGGCGAAGGAGGAATTGAGCTGCTGGGCGCCTCCCAGCGGCCACTCGAATGAAAGCAAGGGAATGTACTGTGGGCGAGCGGGATCAAAACCGGGCAACACGCGCCGGGTCCCAGGTGCGACCGGAAGCCACTTGCCCAGCGACATAATCCGCAGCCTCGTTGCCAGGGACCAACTCATGGCCAGGTACCCATTGGCACTTGACATACACCCCAAGTTCTTTGAGCTTCCGGGCACACTCCAAGATTTGCCGCAGTATCCACGCGAAGGGGTGGCGTTGCCACGCGGAACCACCCGCCCTGTACAGGCGAACCTGGTCCAGGCCCCCGAAGCAGTCACTCCAAAGCAACAGGCGACTGGTAGTCAGATCGCCGAGGCTCCTGGCTTCGGCCTCGACAACTGCGTACTCGAAGCCCTTGAGTATGGCCAGCCTGCGACACGTGTAACCGGAGTATCTCTTTGGTACATGGGTGGTCGGGTAAAGGGGACACTTACAGCTCTACCTCCTGCACCTCCAGCTGCCGGCTCGGGGGCATGGGACAGTCACTCGGGCGGTCCAAGACTGTGACTTCCTCCCCCGTCACAACGTCAAGGCTGTATGGTTTGGATGCCTGCCCCGGTACTTCCTGTCCACTCGAGCCAGCAGTAGCGCTCTGATCAGTATCGCGCGGCGAGACTCGAACCACGGCCACACCTCCAATGAACCGGTCTCCCTGCGCGCCGGGGAGAGACGCATCCGTGAAGAGGGCAATGGTCTCGTCGTCCGGCGGCTCATCGTGGACCTCGGTCGCGATCTGGATCGCGTCGTCCCGATTGCGCTTGACAACCTTGAAGCCAAGGCCGTGCATGTCTCCGCGGTAGGAGTTAGTCAGACCAAAGCCCTCCTGTTCCCTGCGAAACATCCTCAAGTCCGCATACTCCCTCTGCGTCCGCCGCCGGATGTGCGCAGCACCCGAGTGGCCTCCCCTATCGTTCTGTGTAATGTTATTTGGATCATGGCGCGAAGAGGAAGGAGTGGCTTGCATACCGGTTGGAAGATCTTGCGTTTCTCGTCATGGTTGCGGAAGTCGTGGGGAGAGCGGAGGGTCGAGGGTGCGGGAGGCAGATATACCCTCCGGGGCCGTCGGCCAACGCGTCGGCGCCGCGTCGGCACGACAACAACAACAACAACAGCAACAACACAGCACGTGAACACAGAGCGGCGCCCGGCGCAGAGCAGCTGCGGTGCGGCGCATACATAGCATGTATCCATCTCGCAGGCCCACAGCGCCCGGTCTCAGTGAATCGAACTCCCGTCACTGAACCACAAGCATGCATAAAGCGCTCCTTGTCCGCATGTAGCAGTCAAACAAGGCACATTGGGCCTGCTTCCTCCTCTTCCTCCAGTGGAATTGCACCAAAGTACCAGTTCGTGAGGAAGTGACTCGCCGGTGCTCTATATAATGCTGCAGTGACGGCTGTGGGATTGCCTTTCACTTGCTCCAGACAAGCTCCAATTACGTTGCTCACAGACAAAATCATTTCTCCGTTTCGGCAATTTGAATCAATGGCTTCATTTATTCCAGTAGCCTTGGGGACTAATCAGAAGGTTAAGAGACACGTGTCCAAGCCCTCCAAAAAGAACTTGAACCCGCCAGCACTGGCACCCCAGCCGAAACCGAAGCGTGCTGTTCTTGCGATGTCTCCCGGTGCCTTTCATCCTTTTAGTCCAGCTGCCCTCTAAAAGAAAGAAAGAAAGAAAAAAGCCTATTACACCACCGCCAAACCGAAAAAAGAAAAAAAAGGAAAACTGTCTAAAAGACTATCTAACAAAAAGTGGACCACCACCTCCCTGACGTACCTGACTCAGACATTCCCTCTACCCAGAGTCTCGAAAGACCAGAGGTCATGGAAGGCGCGTTTTGTGAGAAGTCATCTCCTGGCTGAAGCCGCCGAGGCAAACTCCAACCGAGTGAGTGGATCTTGATACGCCGTCATCATGGTCCCGAGATGCTCGATTGGGGGAAAAGACGAGAAGCGGGCAGGGGCATTAGCGGTTGGGACGTTGGCAGGGGAAGCAGAGAGGATCGTGCAAGGGCAAGCGCGCGGCTTCAATGGACTTTGGAACGCGGCTGGCTGCAGCAAGGAGGAGGCCTACAGGGTGTTCCATGTACGAGCCATCTTGCGTGCCAGCCTGTCCGCCGACGCATTGCCCGGGACACCGCAGTGTCCAGGGACCAAGTGGGCCTGGAACGACACGCCCAATTCGCGAAGTTCCCGGAGACACTCGTGCGTCCTCTCAATGTACTTCTCCCACGGGTATCCCTGGCTTTCGGCCTTCTTGAAGCCGCAAAGACCAAACTCGATAGCTTGCCAGCTGTCGGAGAAAACCACAAGTAGATCCCAATCAGGTGGGGGTACTGCCTTCTTGCACGCGAGTGCATTCTCCGCAGCGAGGCAAAAGGAAGCGCATTCCGCCGTGAACGGGAGCTCGCCACGTTTGGCACGGGGGACCTGCACCAGCGGGTGTGGATGCAGAATCTGTACGTGAGCGATTTCTCTTCCAGTTGCAGGCTCGACGACGGCAGCGGCGACGCAAGCGTGCGACTCATCTCCGTGCACATGGGCTGAGCCGTCGACCCAGTAGATCCGATGGTCGGGCAGATGGAGATCGCACAGCAGTCGTGCGTGCACGTACGCCTCGTCTTGACCCCGAATCACCGCAACACCAAGACCCTCGAGCAGAAAGTCACCTTCGCGGAAAGAGGCACCGTGGTGGTGTTGGCGGCTGACGCAGTGCTCGGTTGGTACGCCGCGAGAATAAACATTCTCGCCGGATCTGAACTTGCCCAAAATCACGTCGTATAAGGCGGCAAACTCTGCTAGCTCTCTATAGTAGCGTTATCCGGTTCCGATATGGGGTGGGGAGAGGGTTGACACTTACTCGCTGGAAAGTCTGACCATGATGACGGTTGTGTGGTGGTGACTTGTTTTTTCCAAGTGCGCCGGGGGAGCGCGACGGGAATATCTTGTAAACACTGGCGCTAGCGGGGCGCGAGTTTTCGCGGCTTCTCCATGGGGCAGGCACGCGGTTGCCGGGCAAGCCAGCGGGGCGCGCTCCCGCCAACCACCAAGCGCTCGTCGCATTGCAGCTCTTCGCACAGTACTATATCTCACCGTGGCGTCTCGAGGTCATTTGCATACGACTGCACCCTCGATCGCCAGTATCAATGCTCCATGGCTCGTCCGCAACGGGCGGGTTGACGAATCGGGACACGACAGCGGTCGCAGAGCGCGCCGATAAGAAGCTCAGGATCAAGTTGCCTGCGCCAGACCACCGTAACGTGAAGGAACAGCTGGAGCGATAAGTATATATGGTTCAGAGCAATGCCGCAGGTAGGTCATTGAAGTGTTGAAGGCAGCTGCGCATAGGTGTTTCAAATTTCAGGCATTTCTGTACAGCACCGCCAACACCCAAATTCGAACAGTAAAAATTGAAGAAAATCTAAATCACAACGTGCACTCCGGACAAGCAATCGGAAGCATAGTGCGCAGTGTTCTTGCGCTGAAATGGTTGGCTTGAATCTACTGACGGACTTTGCTGATACGTCGAGAGGCCATTGTGGCGCTTCCCACCCTTCCAGTGCCCATCCCCACCACTCCGAGCGACGAGACTCTCAACCGACACATGTTAGGACGAAGGCGCACTGAATGTCATGGAGCGAAGCAAGAGGTGAAGTGAGCGAGCCCGCCAAGGCTAGGAAATACGTCGCGCCGCTCTCGCACCAATCTCCAAGCGGCATGGATCCCTTCCGACATCCCTGTCACCCGCCCGAGCTCTGCCAGCTTGCCTCCCTCACAGCTTCGCGGCGCCCTTCTTCTTCTCCGCCTCCCACGCCTTCCTGGCCTCGTCTTCCGCATCGTGGCTGTACAACCAGATCTGCGTCGTCGGATCGCTCAACCCGTTCGGACTCTGGATGTAATGCCTGCCCTCCGCCTCCGCGCGCATCGCTTCGTCTCGCGCCCGCTGCTCCGGTCCGTCTCGGAAATGGAAAATGCGTCCGTTCACGAAGCTTGCTTGCTGCACCTGTGCCGTCCGTGTTATGCGCAACTCCTCGAAGACGCGTAGCGCGGTCGGAAGCTCCGACTTTGATGAGATGGAAGATATGAGCGTAGCCAAGCTCGCTCCATCTTCGACGGCCTGCGCGGCGCCTGGCACAAAAGGCGGGTAAGTAACGGGCGGACTTGCTCACTGACCCAAGGATTCTCGCCTACCTTGAGACATGAAGGGCAGCATGGCGTGTGCTGCGTCTCCGATTATGACCACTTTGTTCGATTCGGAAACCCATCGCTCCAGCGCTTGCCCTGCCATCATCGGCCACTTGAGCGTCCGGTCGATCAAACCAATGAGTTTCGTGACGCTGCGGTTCGTCAGTGGCTGCGTCGACGGCCCAAGTCCTGCACGCCAACTCACCTGCGCTCCCAACCCACAAACTGCTTCTTCATGTCGTCCAACGCAGTCTCTTGCTTCCACGTGCTCGGGTCCGAAGGCTCCGGATGGATGAGAACCACGTTGACCGCTTCCCCGCCAGTGATGGTGTACGTGACGACGTGTCGTGCAGGTCCCAGCCTGGATTCGCCATCAGCTCGATACCTCCCACCAGAAACCCCGTCACGTACCAGCCGTTCTGAATGTAGTTGTCCAGCATCCACGCCGTATCCGGATTGCTCTTGACCTTCTCCGCCGGAATCGTCGCCCTGTACGCCGCCAACCCCGTCAAGACCGGCGGCCGATCCCTGTCTCCAAGCACCGCCTTCCTGCCTTCCGAATAAATGCCTGCACGTCGGATGCGTCAGCATGCAGGACAATTCAATAGACGCCGTGCAACCGCCGGGCGCCGGGCCACCCCCTCCGCTCGTTTCCCCCTCAACCCGAAGCACGCGCTCCGACGGCCAAACCAGACCAAACCCGAACCGCAACCAAACCTTTACTCACCATCAGCCGCAACCACCAAATCCGCCACCATCTCGCCGCCACCCCCGCCTTCATCCCCCCGCCCCTCCCCAACCCACCTCACCGCCCCCCTCCCCTCATCAACCCCAACAACCCTCCTCCCAAACACCACCTCGACCCCCACCTCCCTCGCCCTCTCATACAACGCGCGCTGATAATCCGCCCGATGCACAACCCAATACGGCGCCTCTCCCCCACCATCCCCATCCCCATCCCCGTCCCCGTCCCCACCATCAAACCACCCCCCGATCTCGGGCATCAGCACCGCCCTCCCGACGACGCTCCCGTCCTCCCACCGCCTGAAGACGCTGGCCTCGGGCTCGACGACGTGCGGTTCCAAATGCGGGCGCACGCCCCACCGCAGCAGCAGGCGGGTGGCGTTGGGGGGGATCTGCACGCCGGCGCCGATTTCGGAGAGGGTGGGGGACTGCTCGATGATGGTGATGGTGTGGGTGTTGCGGCTCTGGGGGTCGTGGCTCTGGGTGGAGGAGGAGGTGGAAGATGAAGGGGGTTTGAGGCGCAGGGCGATGGCGGTGGAGAGGCCGCAGATGCCGGCGCCGATGATGAGGATGTTTAGGGGAGGGGAGGGGGAGGGGGAGGGTTGTGAGGCTGGTGGGGGGGAAGGAGGGTCGTTGTTGTCGTCGATCGAGGGCTTTCGGAGCTTGGAGAGGAAGTGGAGGGAGCGGGTGGGGTAGTTTGCGCTCTGCAGCAGCAGCACGGCGTTTTTACTCGTCAGCACGGCGTCGTCGTGAGGGAGAGAGGATCGGTGAGAGGGCTGAACTCTGCTTCGTGGGCAGCAGCATGCAATGGCTGCTAGGCGGGAGGCTTTGGCATCTTACCAGCGGTCCGTCGTGTAGGATGTGGCTCGCGCTGTCGACCAGCCCGGCCGTCTTGTCCGCGTTGCGGAAGGAGCTGCTCGGCGCCGCCATCGTTTCCGACCGCGGAATCGATTCAAGGTCGGATGGCGAAACAACGAAGTCAGCATTGTGCCAGCTGGCGCTCTACATATATATATATAATCCATAATCAGCACCCGCAGGTGTCTCGGCCCCCATATCTCCGTCCAGTCCAGTCCAGTCCACCTAGTCCGGTCTGGTGCCTGATCGCCCCGCCCGCCCAGCCAGCCGAACGCCGCCGCCGGTGCAAAACGCGCGAGGCAGCCGTACTACTTACCACGCAGCTGGGTCGCGCACAGATCGAAGCTGATGCGAGTCAGACTACTAAGTTCTCAAACGGGAAATAGTGACAAGCATGCATTTAGTACGCCCGGCGATCCCGCGTCATGCAACGTAAGCCGAGGTCGGGGGTCGGGGGACGGGCGGGAACCTAGGAGAGAGCTAAAGACGACGACCCCGCCTTGCCTTTGTCCAATTGGATTGTGGATGTACGTGTAACCTTTTTTTTTTTTTATGCGGGCGGGCGGCGGAAGTCGGCGGAAAATGTGTGTAGGGATCATGAGGCCGCGATGGTGAGGTAACGCCTGTCGAGGAATTTGGGCTGTGCCGCGGGTGGATGGCCAATGGCGATGAGCTGCGAGGCTGCTGAGCAGCATCTCGCGGATGAAGGCTAGCATGTGCCAACGGCACTTATGACATGTCGATGCGGAAGATGACCGAGTACCTATAATTGTGCCAGTATTAGTCTTTGGAATCGATGCTTTGAGACATTCAGATGCATGGCTTTAAAGAACACAGAGAACCAGTAGGAACAGATAACAGTCAGGTAGCGCAGCAGCGCGCAAGAGCGAGGGGTATCATGATTGCAGCTAATAGAGGCCTGGCTAGACCTTCTACATCTTTCTCTTCTTCTTCGCACTGGCCAGCGCTTCTGATATCCGCGCAAGATCCGCTTCAACCTCCTCGTCATCTTCTTCGTCTTCCTCATCAGCAACCAAAGTCTCGGCATCACCCTCCTCGGAGTCTTCCTCAGAATCCTCGCCTTCCCCAGACTCGAAGCCCTCGAATGAATCATCGTCGTCGTCTTCATCCTCAGCCTGTTGAACTTCGCCGCTGGCTGTCGACTTGGATTCCTCTTCAAGCTTCCTCTTGCGAGGCATCTCGCCGAGACGGCCTAGCCGACCTTCGCGGTTTCCGGTCTCGTCATCTTCCTTGTCGGGCAGGGGAGTGTACCACGGAATCTTGCCACGCATGAACTCGGTAAGCACCATCTTGGCAACACCATCCAGATCAGGCTCGCCTCCCTTCAGCAGTCTTCCTCCCTTTCGGGCGAGCTGTTCCAACAAGTCCGTGTGGTCCTTGTAGTCTTTGAGCTCGTATGTCCGTAGAACGTGTTGCTTTTTGCACTTGCTCAATGCAGCGGCAACGTACTGCTCCGGGTGCTCGGTCTTCTCGAGACGCACGACACCACGAAGCAAAAGGTCGGCATCGGTGTCGTTGGCGTTCGGAGGGACGATACCGGGGCAATCGATGAGGTAAATCCTCTTCATAAGCGTGACGTATTGCCAGACCTTGGTCTCACCAGGAATAGGTGCGGTCGTGCAAACCTTCTTCTTCCTCAACGTGTTGATGATGGAGGATTTGCCAATGTTGGGGTAGCCAATGAGACCGCAAGAGATCTGCTTACGATCGGAGTGAAGGGACGAAAATTGGCGGAGAAGGGAGATCAAGGAGCCTTTTCCAAAGCTGTTGTTGATCGAAGCGTGAAAGGCGAGGGTGGGGTAGTCCTTGGAAAGATAGCGGACCCAGGCAGCCTGTTGATCGTCAGTGAATGACCTTCGAAAAGCAATACGGAGATTGTGTTCGGGGAATATATGAAACATTACTAAGAGAACCGCCATGGAATCCACTGAACGCAGGGACGGCCCTCAACTCAAACGAATCATTCTCAGACCCTTGCGGACAAACTCCAAGACGGAGGCTATCCAACTTCAAAGCCATGACGGCGAGAAGCGGCGGGCGAGCTTGATCTCCCAAAGCTGTAACGGACTTTTTCCATAGAGAGTTGCAACGAGTGCAGGAAAAAGCCCTGACTTAGCAATGGGGCTGATGGGGAGGTGGTGCAAAAAAGAGAATGACAAAGTGTGCAACTTACCGCAACCTTGGTTGGCACCAGGTCGCACTTGTTCAAGACGAAGATCAAGTGCTTGTGGGGTGCCTCTTCCCTGATGTACTTCTCCACGGACCGACACCTCGTGCCGAGGGGGTCCCTTGCATCCAGAACGTGTATTACCACATCGGACGAGTCAATGACCTTGTACAGTTCGTTCCAGATACGCTTGCTCTGACCCTTGGAGAAGACAGCCTCACGAGCTGCAGAAGAAGCGCCCGTCTCGTCCTCATCATCGGCACCAGCTCCAGCGTTTCCGCTGAGCAGGTGGGCTTGCTCGAGACGGTCCAGATAATCATCGTGAGACTTGACTGTCTCTCCGGCGAGATCCTCGATGCTCGAGACACCAATCTTCACGCGTTTCCTTTGTGCCTTGGGGCCGAAGGTATCGCTGAATGGAGCCGTGTCGATAGCCATCTTAGCTTGATGTTGCTTGACGCCGTTGACTTTGTCCTGGCCGTCTCTGATCAGGGACATTGGCAGCTTGTTCGACTTCAGCAGCACGGAGTATGGGTCTGTGGCACGCTCGGCCATGGCGGTGCGGAAGGCAGCGAGAGATTCTTGGCTGATGACGCGGGAGTTGGTGAACCACTTGCGGTTCGGCTCGATGCGGGCAGTAGGTACATCCCTGGACTGGTAGATGGCAGCCTTCGTGATATCACCGCGTGCGTTCCTCTGTGCCTTGCCATCCGTGTACATGTTCAGAAGCTTCACCCTCTTCGCCGAGCTGTATTCAGGTTAGCACCAGCTCAACAGACGGTGGTAAGCGCCTCCACTTACCGGTAGAAGTTCTCGCCCTTGGTCCTGACATTGCTCATGCCATCGCCGGTCTTCCCCTGCCGCTCCCTCCTGGATGCCTCTTTTTTTCCGGTGCCCATTGTGGCGAATGCGCGGCGACGCCCTCGCGGCGGGGTTTACTCGAGGTGGGAAAGAAAAAGGTTGGCGCGGTTGGTCCACCACGCGGCGCTTGCAGAAGTAAATCTGAAGGGCGCAGAGAGGAAGAAGAAAGGGAAGAGAAAAGCGCGCAGTGGGGAGTTGAGTGCGCTGGGACGCTCGGGCGCGTTCGATCTTTTTTTCGGGGCTTTCGCGCCAAGATTTCACCGCCAAGACTGGCAGCGCCGAAGCTCTGCCGGCGAAGCGTCTGAGAAAGTCTGGCGACGACGACACGCTCGACCACGCCAGCAGCCGCCATCAGCCATGCCTCCCTCGCATGCCCGGACCGCCTTGTCGGCCTCGATACGGCGCAATTCCTGCGTCAATTCCTCCATCGTAGCGCGCCGCGCATTCGCTTCCTCGCCTGCCTCGCGCCAGCTTGGTCCCGAATCTCCCAGATACATCGAAGTCCCGAAGGCGCCGCAGCAGACCGCACCCTACACGCCCGTCGTCAAAGGCTCGCTGCCCGTTCCCCGCAACATCTTCATCAATCGAAGCAGGCTGGAGAAGGACTCGAAAGAATTCCTGGACAATGCCACGCCGGAGCCATCCTCAGCAGCGCCGCCCCGCGGACTTCATGCCGACCGCCTTGCTTGGAAGCAACGGCTATCAGCCTTGAGGAGGAAAAACTTCCGCGAAGGTGTGACTTCTTTGCACAGGCGCAAGCAAAGAACGGACGAATTCTTGGCCAAGCGCGGCACCCTGCGCCAGAACCAACAATTGAGTCTCATCAACCAGCCGCCGCGCGATGACGAGGCCTTCACCAACCCCAGCATGTCCAAGGTTGTCCGCGATTTTCTCAATGGCGCGTATTATACCGCATCCAAGGAGAATTTGGAGTCTAAGAAGGCGGCTGTCGCACGCAGGGAGGCAGCGAAAGCAGAGCATAGGAAGGGTGCCCTGCATACGCTCTACTTGCACGCGAAAGAATATATTGTCACGGAAGACGAGCTGTCTAAGGCTATTGACGACACGTTCGGCACCGACGACAACCTTCCGGGCTTCGCCGCCGCCAATTCCAGGCAGGGTCGCAGCATCTGGGCCAGAGGCGAGTTGTTGAACACGGCCGAGATGTTGGCGACAAACCAAGGCAGGAGCAACAAGGCCCTGTCGAGAAACTCGGGTGTTGAATTTGTGACGCGGGAGCGCATTCATCGGATCGCGGAGGAGCTCACGGGTGGCAAGATTGCACGTCCGGAGGATAGCGTTTGAAGTCGGGCACGCAAAATGCTGTTCGCTGGAGAGGTGGAATGGTGTACTATACGTTTCAATACCATTGGTTGACGACATTTCCAACTATTCATTGATATTTTCTACCAAGGTGACTCGGAAGGCGCTGCCTGGGGCGTTCAAGCGGACGGTCTGAGTCTTTTTGCCAGTTGTGTGGGTACAGGTTTGAAACTCCCATGATGTCTGCTTCAACTGCCCATGATGTGGGTAGACGTATTGGTGGATGGCGCCGGTTGAGGATAGAGTACCGCATTGATCTTGGAATTTCCAATTTATCACTTTGCTGACTTGATATAGGCAGTTGGATCCAATAACTGGATGCATTTGCTCGCATTCAAGACTCACGTATACGTCCGGACATTGATTCCACTGCCTACATGAGTACGATGCAATCTCTGTGAGACAGATTCGCACGAATGTAGCTGCCCGAAACTATGCGTTGCGACGGTTTCGCCGGGGGGAGCGCGCCGGCGGACCGAACGGTTGAGCGATTTCGCAAGGGAGAGCGCGGCGGCATACCAAGGGACACTCTTCCTGCATGGGTAGTTGAATCCAATATCTGGACGCGTTTGTTCGCTTTCAAGACTCATATCTACGTCCGGACATTGGATTCAGCTACCCACGAATATACTCAATTATGTTTCCCACCTAGAAGGAAGGCGACGCGGCGCGGGTCAACCCATCGCAGCGAACCCGTTGCAGCGAACCCGTTGCAGCGAACCCGTTGCAGCGAACTCGCGGCGGCATGCTAATAGACACTCCATCCCCCGCGTGAGCAGTTGAATCTAATATCTGGACGCGTTTGTTCGCTTTCAAGACTCATATCTACGTCCGGACATTGGATTCAACTACCTACGGATTCAAGTGTCTGCGTCGGTCAAGCCGTCGCGGCGGTTTCACTGGGGGGAAGGCACGGCGGGGTGGTTGCGCCTTCCCTGCGGCGCAACAGCCGCCGCGGGCTGCCTACTTAAGGCTCTTCGATCGCCTTTGACCTTCTCTCCTCTTCACCAGCTTTTCGCAGCATTACCCATTACCCATTGCTCCGTTGCTTGCCCATCCACCACAACCACCATCCACGTTTCCACCCATCACCAGCAATCATGAAGACTGCCGCCGTCGTCTTTGGCCTCGCTCTGTGCGCCTCCGCCGCTCGCGCGCCCCCAGCGGAGTCCGTCGGTCGCGAATGGTCAGTGTTTCCTTCCCTCACCTCAACTACTGAAGTCTGACGTCACCAGCTCCTTCGGCATTAATGCCTACGGCGTCGAAGGCACTGCCTCCGAGGGCTACTGGGGCAAGGTCAAGCAGTTGTCTGACGGTCAGCTTCGCATCGGACAGTCGGACCTCAAGACGGCATCCAAGTTCTACCTCAACCAGGACTACGGTACGTTGTCCCCTTGTCCCCATGCCCTGTTCCGTTCTGTCATGCATATGCTGACTGGCACCGAACAACAGGCTTGTATGATCAGAACCACTTCGGATGCATCCTAGCCGGCTGGGAGGAGCAGTTCCAGTGCGATAGCGGCAAGGATTCATCAGCCGGATGGGATATCGGCTATGAGGGCCTTATCATTCTCCAAGGCAGCGTCCAGTTCTGGGCCTGTCCAACTGGCGACCATGATGGACTGAACATCTACAAGAGGCCCCTTGCTGGATCAGCATACTGCTATCAAGTCACCCTGGTTGCAGACCAGTGTCACGCCGTTCACTCCAGTCCATCGTCGCATTGCAATGGATCCAGCTGCGCCGCGCCTGCCCACAAAGGAACAAGCTATCCCACGCCTGCCTGCAATGGACCAAAGTGCCGCACTTGCCCTGGTGAGCTGAGCGGAGAGTGGGAGTTCCCCCACCTGATTGTTTCCGTCGAGGCGAACAAGCCTGAATACGCTCCTGGAACCTCCCTTTTCGGTACCGTGTCCGACTCGACCAGGTCCTACTTCAACTTCGACATCCCATCGTACTACGCCAACAAGACCTGCACGGTCAAGTTTCTGTTCCCTCACGGCTCGCAGCTCGAGACCTCCAGCTTCGTCCTGAAGGGGTCTGGCGAAGTCCTCGCTGGCTGGGCCAGGGAGGTCAGCAAGTCGACCTCATACGAGACGGCACCCGAACTCATGAACGAGGTCCGCGGCACACTCGAGCCAGGAAACAGCTACGTGCTCGGCAGAGGTGATTGCAGGCCCGGCGTCATGGGATTCGCCATGGAAGGAGTCTCCGACACGTACCTCAGATGGTTCCAGGATTTCAACCCTTGCCCGTGAGTCTTCCCCTCCAGCCCCTTCCTTGATGCTCGAATGCCAATATCGCTAACTTCAACAGCATTGGTCTCTATCTCATTGCCGAGTAGAGAAGGGTAGAGAAGGGAATGGATGGTTATTAGCATTGTTGATGTTTTCATTGTTTGACTTCTACTATCCCTAGCCTCGTTTCTCCCTAAGCAGAGCATCAATGCAGCTTCTCATGTTGCTCCTTCACCATGATGTGACCGTGCTCTGTGAGTTCTACATGGGTAGTTGAATCCAATATCCGGACGTAGATGTGAGATTTAAATGTGAATAAATACGTCCAGCGATTGGATTCAACTACCCACGGGTGGGGCTCAAGTAACTTGGTCAACCGGTGGCAGCGATTTTCGCTGGAGAGGACACTGCGCTGTCCAAGAGGCCACTCTTCTCACTCTGGCTCCATTTTCAGCTTCTTCCTGGCCGGCCCTTCGCTTGCATCTTCTTCCGACACCTCGCGTGGCTGGGTCACCAGCGGCTCCAAGTACGCCCTGATCCTCTCAACATCCTGTGGCGCGGCCTGGCCGTGTACCGTCAACGTCTTGATATTGCGAAGAGTGCCCAAGGAATGATAGTCTCCAAGCCTGCCCGTATTCCAATATCGTGTGTAGGAACGTGGAACCCAAAGAGTGAAGGTCTCCAATTCTTTGAAATCGTCCAGCACTTGCAGCAACTCGAGCCAACCGCCCATCCATGGGTGATAAATGACCGTAAGGCTGCGAAGAAAGCTGCGGCGAGTGGCGCCCATGCCCATCAGGGTTTGGCTAATGGAGGTGTTCAGGTTGCAGGAGAACGTGTTGATGCGGTAGAAGATTGGCAAAGCCTCCTCGCGGACTTTCTTGGAAACCGACAGCAGGGCAAGGACGGTGCCGCCTTGTGGGCATCTGAACCAGGTGAGGCCATCCCATCCGTCTTCTCTGTCTTCGTCATAGCGCACCGTGCTGTGGATATGGTCTCGCCATTTCTTGTCCATTTCAACATTTCCCTTCGACAACTGCTTGCAAGGCAGTCCCAGAGCGTATTCGTACACGTGAAGACGCAGCTCTGTGGGGAGTTTCATGAAACGGAAGGAATCCAAGGGTGGTGGAAAGAGAATGTTCAAGTGACCGACGACGATGGCGTAGCGGAGGCTGAGAATCTGGCCAGCCTCCCAAGGCATGGCAACGTGTTGAAACTCCTCGCTCAAGGGCACAACGGGTGGGTCGTACTCGAAGAAGAACTGTTGGAGTCTGATCCTGATGTGGGCGAGAGCCAGCGGATGCCAGGTGAAATACTCGAAGCGTTCCTCGATCCACTGGAGTAGTTCTCGACCCGTAGGCGAGCGGTCGGCATGATGAACGATCGCAAGGGTTATCAGCTGAAGGATGTTCAGCTTGGGTCTCCGATCGCCGCAGTTAGGTATGGTCGGGGTGGGTGGAAGGACGGTGGTGGCGGTGACGATTGGAGGCGGATTCGGAGCTCCGAACCGCGCCAGGAAGGTTTGCTGCTCCAAGCGATCACGGGCTTCCTGAGCTTCCTCGTCGCCGAGAGCATCCAAATTCCGACTGCCCCTGTAGGAAGGTCGATCGATCATTCCTGCCACGAAAGCCATCCTGTCGCGGGCCAGGGCTAACGAAGCTGAGGTGAGGCCGGAGAGTCGAATGCGCGATCCGAGCCGACGGGTTGCGCAAAGGTTGCTACCCGAGCCGACTGGGTGTGTCGCGCAGTTGCAAGGGACGGGGCAGAGTGGTCGGGTGGAAGAGGGAGTTTGGTGTGGAAAAGGTGTCGGGTTCTGGTTCGGCTTGACAGAAAGATATCTCGAAGCCGGGCAGTGATTGAAAACTAGGTACGCTTATGCAACCCTAAGGGTCCTCGCCACCAAGGGTCCTCTAAGGGTCCTGGCTGTGTCGACCAACGTGGCCTGAGCTATACAAACACGTCCAAACATACTTAAGATTCCACAAAACATGGCAGCAGTAAACGTGTTGGTCAATCGTGCCGACCGACGAGATTCCATGTTATTCCTTTCCTCTAAAAATTTACTCATGCCAGCCGATATCGAAACTCCATAACGCCTTGCCGTGCCCGCTGTCGCCATCCCAATGCGTACGCTAAAGACTTCAGTTCCAGCCGATGATGCCCTCGGCGAGGGTGGTGCCGGTGTCCTTCAAATCCGTCACGATGGACACTTTCCGGCCAATGACGCCATTCCCACCAACCGACAGGTCAAGCGCATCTGCAAGGTCCAGCTGGGCGAGGTTCTGGTGCTCGTCCACGGCGGGCCTGAGCTGGAAGGTGTAGAGAGCGTTGCCGGCGGCCTCGCTTAGCGCCGGTCGCGAGAGCAGGTCCCCGTTGCGGCTGTTGGGGAGGAGATCACGTCAGTACCACGGAGCGTACCATGAATCGATAAATGCGCGGAGGAATGGTAAACCGGTGGGCGAACAGTAAGTAATGCGGGGAAACTTACTGGATCAGCATGAAGTAGCCCATGAAATTGTCGAAGCAGCCGCCATCGTCGGCTTGGAAGACGGCGCGCGTGCGGCCGCTGAGCTCGCCGGGATTCTGGAAGAAGAGGTTGCAGTTGGCGCTGGACGATTGCGATTCGTGAGGCGGAGGGCGCAGGACGGCGATGGTGCCGCCAGCGGAAACGCGTGTCGAGTTGCCGCACATGGTCGGGTTTCAGACGATGCGGGGGTTCCGTTGCGAGGGTTCCGATTGGTCGCTGATGCGGTGCACGCCCAACAGCCAAGTGTCAACACCACGAAACGCTGACTTCTCGTACGTTCTCGTCGCTTGTTCTGCGATCTGTGGAAAGTGTCGAGCACCAGCTACCAGCTCTCCTTTGCCCGTCCTTATAACCCCGGCCTTTGATTGTGAGGCGCAACTTGGTGTTTCACCGGACCTTCAGCTGCGCGCGAATGAGCACGTTTCGAGCGGATATTGAGCAAGTTTGAGTCGTCTTGGAATTTGCGCACCTTCACACCTCCCTTTTCTCGATCGCGACGATGGGTTCAATCGGCTCTCCTCCCGCCGCTGCCAGCGTCCGCTCGCGCGGCGCTTTAAGTGCGCCTGCTGCCGGGACACCATGGTGTCGTCACCCTGCTGTCTCGGGCAAGCGCACCCCCGCCGTCGCCCTCGCCGGACACCAGAGTGTCTTTTCTGCAATCATCCTCTCTCTGACCCTCATCGCTTGCTTCTTCACCACCTCTGCTTCTGCCTTCCAGCTGCCTTTCTTCAACAACCCGACCCTTGGCACCAATACCACCATGTCTGTCCAGAAGTACAGCCTCCCGCCGCTTCCTTACGCCTACGATGTAAGCTCTTTTCGCCATTTCTCCCTCTTGCGCGCCCAGAACAGAGCGTTTTCATTGCCCCGCTCCATCCCTCATCTTAGTCTCTCCGTCGCGGACCTCCCGTGACTTCCCCAAACATGGCCGCCCAGAACCGTCCCGTTTATCCCTTGCAATCCGGCACCCTCTACTAGCCCTGATTTCCTCCGTCATTCTTCACGCTCTTTTGTCGCATGTCGCCAACCCTCGCCCCAACCGCAGGCCCTCGAACCCGCCATCTCGCGCCAGATCATGGAGCTGCACCACAGCAAGCACCACCAGACCTACATCACGAACCTGAACGCGGCGCTCTCGACCTACGCGACGGCCACCGCCGCCGGCGACATCCCGACGCAGATCTCGCTGCAGCAGGCGCTCAAGTTCAACGGCGGCGGCCACATCAACCACTCGCTGTTCTGGGAGAACCTCGCGCCCGCCAACTCGAGCGACGCCAAGCTCGCGACGGCCGCCCCGAAGCTCGCGGCGCGGATCGCGGAGCACTGGGGCGGCGAGGAGAAGTTCCGGGAGGCGTTCGGGAAGGCGCTGCTGGGGATCCAGGGGAGCGGGTGGGGCTGGCTTGTTAAGGTCGAGGGCGAGGGGGGCAGGTTGGCGATTGTGACGACGTGAGTGGTTTTGCCCTTCCCGTTTGTTTCGCTCTCGAGTCCTGACGTGCGATTTTTTTGCAGCAAGGACCAGGATCCTGTCGTCGGCGCCGGCGAGGTCCCCATCTTCGGCGTGGATATGTGGGAGCATGCGTATTACCTGCAGGTAAGAGCCCCTTCCCTCGTTTGTCTCATTTTGGAATCTTCTCGGCGGTTTGCCTTTTTTTCCCTCCCATCTTGTCGCACGCATTCCCGTTTGCTCCGTCCCTCTTTTTCTTCCAGTCCGTTGGTTTGCAAAGCACTGTTCTGGTAGCTTGCAAAGGCTGACTTCATGTTCCATCTTGCAGTACCTCAACGGCAAGGCCGCGTACGTCGAGAACATCTGGAGCGTCATCAACTGGAAGACGGCGGAGGAGCGCTTCCTCGGCACCCGCGCCGATGCGTTCAAGACCCTCAAGGCGTCCATTTGAGCGGCAGGATCTTCCTAATCAGCCTCCTCGGGCTCTGGACAACGACGGGAAAGCTTTCGTCGCCAGTGCAGAACAGTGCTACAACACAGGCCGGACAACATTCCTCCAACCAACATGTTTACATAGGACAACCTTGAACCCAGTCAACTATTCTTCTATGAGTGGACCGTCCGTGAAGATTGACGGACCTATCAGCGATTATGCAACTGTAGATGATGCAAATGCCATTCGCTCTTTGAGTAAGATTACTTTTTGTGGCTCCCAGTGACAAATGCCCTTTTTTTCTCCATGACGGCAAGGCGAATTGACCTATCAGCGGAGGTGAGTGACTTGTGCGAACGGGTGCGGGCCGCGAAGCCGGAAAAGAAATCATGTTAAGAGTGGATGACAAGAGTCACTGGTGAGTTGATCTCAATTGACGCCGGCACACCGGCCCAAGCCATCCACATTCGAACGTTGGGTGTTCTTTGGCTAACGAGCATTGACGCTTAGATCACCGTTTATACGCCCGGGATGCATTGACGGCTGTGCTTGACTTTCCTTCGACGTGGACTCGATTGATCATGACGTTACTTAACACCCCGGCTATTGCATGCAAAAGCCGAGAACGGCCCCTCGAAAAGTTTAAGCCGCACAGGAGATGGGTCGAAACATCCGAAACAGCTACTCTACGCCGGCATTGGCTCTCCGTCTACTATTCTGGAAAGCCCGCCCGTGTTTAGGCTCCGATGATGTCGTGATTAGCTTACTTTAGCGGCTAAGCCGGGAGATTGCATTCTAACACGACACAACCCCGGCTTTCCGGCCAGCCCGACCAAAAGTCACGCTTCTCGCTCCGGCCGCTGCCCCTCCTTTTACCCCATCGCAACGCTCCGCTCTCCACAGCGGAGAAGGGCGGCCCGCTGCGATTCATCCACCAATTAATCCGACGCGACAGCCCGTGCCCAGACCTCCCGGCCTCATCCCCTTTGGCTCGGCGTTTCCTTCGTACCCTTGTACCTTATTTGCCGATCCCCGCTCGAGTTCGCCGAAGTAATGGCCATGCTTCACGCCATTGTCGTCGTATTTGGCCCGGCAACGACTTTGATCGCTACAGTCGACTACGAGTCAAAGGAATAGGATCTTGTACCATGCTGCCCGAAATACCCATCCTCGGCATGCATTGAGCCGCACTGAAAATGGAAAAGAAAAAAGTGGCTGCATTTATGAAGGCGCTTTCGCCCGCCTCGATGTCAGCACAAGGCTCTCCTCTTCCATTGTACTTTCGGGTTCCTCCAAAGAGTGCAGCAACATGAAGGGCTCATCCATTGCCGTGGCGCTTGCCGCCGCGAGCACCACCACCATCGCCAATGCGCAAAGTAAATCCCCCCCTCTCTTCTTCTTCCACCCCGAGTAAATTCCCCAAAGAAAAGGACAAGCAAGCAAGCAAAAGATAAGAAAGAGTCCAAACAACACACCAAGCCCCAAGTCAATCACCCCCATCAAAACTGACGCAACCTCCCAGCATCGCACACCCCCACCACCGACTGGCCGGCCGCCTACGTCCGCGCCCGCGCCGCGCTCACGCAGCTGGACGAGACGGAAAAGGCCGGCGTCGTGACGGGCGTGGGGTGGGGCAAGGGGCCTTGCGTGGGCAACACGTACGCGGTGCCCAAGATCGGGTACCCGAGCCTGTGCCTGCAGGACGGGCCCCTGGGGGTGCGGTACGCGGGCAACGTGAGCGCGCTCCCGGCGGGGGCGCAGGCGGCGAGCACGTGGGACAGGGAGCTTATTTATCAACGCGGTTTGGCGCTGGGCAGGGAGGCGAAGGGGTTGGGGGTGCATGTGCAGCTTGGGCCGGTGGCGGGGCCGTTGGGGAAGGTGTGTGATGGCTTTTTCTTTCTCTCGGCTTGTTGTCTTCCTCTTCTTCTTCCTTCTGCCTTGTGGCATCGAGGGTTGGGTAATGGGAAGTCAGTGGCGTGCTTCGGGATCGGGGAGAGAGAACGGATTCTTTCAGAGGACGGGAATGCTGACGAGATTGATAGTACGCGGAGGGCGGTAGGAACTGGGAAGGGTTCTCGCCTGACCCGTACCTCACGGGCATCTCCATGTTCGAGACCATCGTCGGCATGCAGGACGGCGGGGTGCAGGCGTGCGCAAAGCACTACATCGGCAACGAGCAGGAGCTGAACCGGACGACCATCTCGGAGAACATCGACGACCGCACCATGCACGAGCTGTACCTGTGGCCGTTCGCCGACGCGGTGAAAGCCGGCCCTGCATCCTTCATGTGTTCCTACGTGAGTCTCTCCCAACCGCATGCCTACTGATCGTCCCGACCGCCGAAGACCACTTTGCTAACGGCCCCTTGCCGTAACCGTAGAACAAGCTCAACGGCACGTGGGCGTGCGAGAACGACAAGACGCTGAACGCGCTGCTGAAGGAAGAGCAAGGGTTCCAGGGCTACGTGATGACGGACTGGGGCGCGCACCACACGACGGTCGAGAGCGCCAACGCCGGGCTGGACATGTCGATGCCGGGCACCGACTACGACAACACGCCGGGCAGCCTGTACTGGGGCGCCAACCTGACGGCCGCCGTCGCCGCCGGCACCGTCGCCCAAGAGCGCCTCGACGACATGGTGCTCCGCATCCTCGCCGCGTGGTACGCGCTGGGCCAGGACGATCCCGCCTACCCGGCGGTGCAATTCGACTCGTGGGCGGAGGGCGACAAAGGCGGGTATGCCGAGCCGCAGACGCAGCACAACGAGATCGCAAAGGCCGTGGCGCGCGACGGCATCGTGCTGCTGAAGAACGACAACGCGGCGCTGCCCCTCGCGGCGGGGGCGGAGAGCCTCGCCATCATCGGCTACGACGCGATAGTCAACCCGGACGGCGCCAACGCGTGCGTCGACCGCGCCTGCAACAACGGCACGCTGGCCATGGGATGGGGCTCCGGCACGAGCGAGTTCCCGGTAAGACAAACCATCCCTCCCCCCTCTCTCTCCCCTTCCCCGAAAGCACAACAGCGGCAAACCACCCCCCATCCCCCCTGGTCATCGATACGCAAGCACTAACCACCCAAACCCACCACAACAGTACCTCATCGGCCCCATCGACGCCATCCGCGCGCGCGCCGGCAACGCCACGACCATCGTCGCCTCGACGACCGACGACCCCGCCGCGGGCGCCAGCGCCGCCGCCGCCGCCTCCACCGCCATCGTCTTCCTCACCGCCGACGCGGGCGAGGGGTACCTCTCGGTCGAGGGCGTCGACGGCGACCGCAACGACCTGGACCCGTGGCACGCCGGGAACGAGCTCGTGGCCGCCGTGGCGTCCGCCTCCGCGGGCGGCAAGCCCGTCGTCGTCGTCGTGCACTCGGTGGGTCCCGTGATCTTGGAGGAAATCCTGTCGCACGAGAACGTCGTCGCGGTGGTGTGGGCGGGGCTGGGCGGGCAGGAGCAGGGGAACGCGCTGGCGGAGGTGCTGTTCGGGGAGGTGGCGCCGAGCGGGAAGCTGGTGTACACGATCGCGAAGGCGGCGGCGGACTACGGGGTGGCGATCGCGGGGCCGGACGTCGACGACGAGTTCGAGGAGGGGCTGTATGTCGATTACCGGCATTTCGACAAGGCGGGGATCGAGCCGCGGTTTGAGTTCGGGTTCGGGCTGAGTGAGTGGCACCTCCTGTCCTTGTTTGCTGGTGGAGAGGTTGAGAGGGGAGGGATGGATGGATGGATTGATGGCTGACTGTCTCGTCTCTCCCAGCGTACACCAACTTCACGTACTCCGACCTCGTCGTCTCCCCGGCGGCGGCGGCGAGCAACGCGACCACCACCACCACCACCGCTCCGTACGCCAACGGCACCGCCGCCGCGTCCGACCTGTACGCCCCCATCGCCACGGTCTCGGCCACGATTGCCAACTCGGGGGCCGTTGCCGGTGCGGAGGTCGTCCAGCTGTACCTCTCCCTGCCGGAGGGCATCGAGGCGCCGCCGCGCCAGCTGCGTGGGTTCGAGAAGATCGGCCTGGAGGCCGGGGAGAGCGGCGTCGTGGAGTTTGTGCTGAGGAAGAAGGACGCCAGCTACTGGAGCGTCGAGCAGCAGCAGTGGGTGCTCCCGGCCGGCGACTTCGGCATCGCCGTGGCGGCGAGCTCGAGGGATTTGAGGTTGGAGGGGAAGTTGGTGGTGTAGTGTGTGCGTATGCTGTTAGAATGATTCATCCGGATCAAGTACCTTAGTCCGTACAATTCTCAAAGTGATGGTTCACCTCTGAGCGATGCCTCACCTTGGCCAGCTTCTCTCATATGACAATAGATACTCCTACGGCGAACACTTACAACAAAACACACAGAAGACAGCAATATATTTTAACTCTCGATGCTCCTTCTTTACTAGTTGTATTCGTGCTGGAATACTTAAGAGGGAAGACTGGTACGCGGACAAGAAGATCTAAAGCCGGTGGAGTGGAAATATCTCGGCCACACAGCGCTCGAAACACTTTCACCACATTTTCTCCACCCCGGTTGTACTGCACTGCTGCTTAAGTATATAACTGCTTGAATTATTCGAGTCAACTCGCCTACAGTAAGTGAGAGTGGTCAGTGGCGCTCTGTGGAAAAACAATGTCTCGCGAAGTTTCTCTTTTGGGCGGAGGATGCTTGGCAGAGCAGCAAAACAAATGGCAAAAACCTAGCAGCCCACCCCGAAATCGAACCTCGAAACCGATGCGGTTGTTGGCAGCGGAATGCTCATCCCAGGAAACCTACGCCATACGGCTGAAGATTTTTTTTTTTTGCCTTTCGGCGGTGCCTTATCGGCGAAAGGAACAGTTCACTGTTTACCTTACATACCCAAGTAAAACCCCCCAACGACTAAATGACGGCCACTGCTCAGCCCGATATCCTTCCTCCCAGCGCTGGCTGTTCGTCTCATTCCAAGCCCGCGGGGGCCGTCCTCTGTCTGCTGTCGACGACGGACGGCCCCGCCAGCTGGCTCACCTCCTACACTTCCGAGTCACCAGCCACCCGCGACGATACGCACGTCGAGCACTCGCGCATATGCTTTTCAAAGGCCTATAGCGTAGCCCAAAGTATGCGGCTTCCCATCAAAGGCGTCTTCTCTTGAGTGTTTCAGCACATTTGCCCCCCGCCAAGTCACCGACCGCTTCGACCACACGCCCGCGTTTACTCATCCCACCGCGACCTCATCAATTACCCTGCCAACTGCTCCTCAGCCGCTCGTCTTGGCTTTTCCCAATTGCCCTTTTTGTGGGCCTAAAGTTCCTGCAAGCTTACTTTGGCCAGTCGATGCCGGCCGTCCATCCACGATCACTCCCGCTCGCAGTCCGCCCCATCCTACCTTCGCCGCTTTTCGACAGCTACGAAAGGCCCCTCGTGCTCGTGGTCAGATCAAGCCCATCGGGAGGTTGATCCAAATTGCAACGGACATACTCGCCAGGACAAAAGCGACAACGTGCACAGAAAGATGGTCAGTTGAGCGACGCTGGGGAGCCGCAGGTTGGCGGTGGAAGCAGCAGAAGTAGCAGCAGCAGCAGCAGCATCAATCTATGGTCTCGTAGGACGCTTCTGGAGGGTCAGGTACATCGCGAGCAACAACAAAGCTTCACATCTCCATGCAGATCTGATTTGCATTTCAAATCATCAACTGACTGAGTTACCAATTGGCTTATTTATGACCGGTTCTTCGAGAACCCTTATGGCCCTTTGAGCCGGTCTCCGGATGTCCCATGTCTAGCTTCAAACCCATGTCGGGAGTGACGTCTCGCACGCGTCCGAGTCGAGTCCCTTCGCACATCCTCTCTCGACCCCAATCGGACCTGCATCGTACGCCCGCCCCCACCCACCATCAGCCAGCACGCTCGGCCGCAGCATCGCCGCCACCAAGCCGCAGACCCTCCAACCGTTCCTCAGCACCCACCGCCCGCACGCCCTCCTCGCCTGCAGCTGCACGCTGCGGGTCCTCCCGGTCCCCCTCCGCCTTCTCCTCCAGCAGCGTGTGCATCTGCGCCAGCAGACCCTTCACGACCGCCCTCATCTGCTCCAGCTCGCCCTCCTTCGTCGCGAGTCGCTTCTTCAGCGCCGCGTTCTCGTCGTGCAGCGCGGACAGGCGGGTCTTCGACCGCTCGTACTGCTGCGTGAAGAGCTGCTGCGTGCCGGGGCCGAGGCTGTGCATCATCTGCGACGCCATGCCGATGAGGCGCTCCTGCGAGATGCCCGAGGCGGCGAGGGTGCGCTTGATGGAGGCGAATTCGGCGTCGAAGGGGTCGTAGGAGGCGGCGGTCGCGGCGGTGGGGTTGCTGCCGCCTTCGCCGTTGTTGCTGTTGTTGTTGTTGTTGTTGGCGGGGTTGGCGGCAGGGTTTTCAGGGCTGCGGGCTTCCGGGTTGTTGTCGGCGGGGCTGTCGCCTTGGTTGTTGGGGGGAGAGTCGGGCATGTTGAGTGTTTTGCGTAGGACGCTGGTCGTGGCGAAGTGGGTGGGTGTCGTCGCGATTCGAAACGGTGGCGTATCTGGATTTGGGTCAGTTGGAGAGAGCGTGATGGAGTGCGGTGGATGGTACGAACTTGTTTGGAAGTTGTGGGAGAGGTGCGGGCGGAGGTGCGGAGGAAGGCGGAGGTTTTATGTAGCCAGCGGGTGGCGGCAACGACGCGCGCTCTGCACGTGGGTGAGCGGCTTCCCTCGTTGACCGTTGGAGAGCCCAATGCTTGGATATCAAGCTGTGCACAAACAAGAGAACTTTCGGCAAATACCAAGTAAACAAGCAGTCAGATGTATGAAAGACTTCTAGATTCAATCACTACCAAGCGAGCAATGCAACAAATGAGCCGGCCTATCTGCCCATTAGATGTGTTATCCTTTCGGTGGTCGGAGGTGGTTGTTGGGACACCTTGTTTATGGCCTCACCCACGTGCATTATTCTACAACCCGACCCCACAAAAGGCCACCGCTCGCGCGCGCTCTTCCCAAGCCATCTCCTCTACATCATTTATCCACCAAGCCCACTGGGCCCTCCCAACTTCCACGAAAGCGACCCGCTCGGCAGCCGATCCCGTCGTATCGCGCGCAGCACCCCATTGCCCAGACACGACATACGTCCCACCGGACAACCGTATGCGGGACAGTCTATCCTCGTTTCAACACACACATACTGACGCACCCGCTGAGTAGCCGCTCCAAGAGAACCATGCCGCCTTTCAATGCCGCCCCCGAACGCCCCGAGGCCATCATCAAACGCAACTGGAACATGAGCGCGACCACCGTCCTCGGCGACATTGGCTGCGCGAAGCTCCTCCAACGGGACCCGCCGCCTAAGGCCGTGCTCCTTGCCCTCGCCAGCTTGTCCATCCTCACGGCGCAGAAGTACCCCGACGCGCTCGAGAAGCTGCTGATTACCGCTCCCGCCGTCGCCGCCAACTGCAGCTGGAAACCGCGCGCAGGGAGCTCGCCGAACTGGAAGCAAGACGTCAGGTCATAGAGGACGAGCGTGCCGCCCTGCGCGCTGGGCTGGCTCGCCTGAGGGCCAAGCTCAAGCTCGTCCATGCCGCCATATCCGGCTGCGTCCCCGAGGGCATGAAGAGTAGGCTCGAGCAGGTCGATCCGGAGGCGCCGTATAAGGAGGAGGGGCTGGATGATATGCTGGATTATTTGCCTCACGAAACCAGGGAGGTGTTAATGGAGATGCTGCGCATCGATTAGAGAGGTCATCGAGGCCCTCTGGTCTCTCATCCCAGTCCTCCCAAGGCGAGAGATGCGCCGCCTGCAATATCTCAGCCACAAGGCTGGAGCCCTCCGGGATGCCATTGAAAAGGCCTGCAAGAGAACCAAGACTGACTCGTGTTTGTTCAACTTTAAAACTCGCCAGATTGTTCGGATATTTGCATCAAAGAAGGTAGCGAATCACAGAAGGATCAAGTCGTTTGCAATTCACTGTGAAAGTAGGACCTGGTATTTTCGTTGTTGAGACCGAATGTCCGTGAATTCTAGAATGACTCCGTTTCCGTAATTATGCCATGTTGCAATGAATTGAAGGAGGTGAAGTTGGGTGAAGGTTTTGGCCGAGAGGGGCAAAGATCGGCAGTGACAGCGCCAAGCGATCTTGCATGATGAGGTCATCCGCCCTCCAAAATCACACCGGCTTCATCAGCAACCGTTGACCGGTTCTGGCCCGCCGTCTTCCATGGCGATGGCGTGTCGTGGCAAGAGATCCCTGGCCGCAAATCACTTATTTCTCCCTCCTCCACCTCCTCGTATCTCCGTAACCTGAACACCCGCATCGCCGCCCTCCCGACCGAACCACCACCCTCCCATCATGTCCGGCCTACAACGCTTCTTCTCGCAGCCGCTCGACGTGCAATGGCGCACCGCCGTCCTGCGCCTGCCCCGAGCCGTCCCCGACCTCACCCTCCGCTTCACCTCGCCCGAAGGCCCGCACCCGTTCGTGCTCAAGCTGCCCTCGCGCAGCAGCGCCTACACCATCCCCGTCTACGTCTTCGTCCCCCCCTCACCGCCGCCGTCGCCCGCCGGCTACCCCGTCATCCTCGACTTCCACGGCGGCGGCTTCGTCATGGGCTCGTGCCTGGAGCAGTCGCCCTTCTGCGCCAAGATGGCCCGCGACCTGCGCTGCGTCGCCATCTCGGTCGACTACCGCATGGGCCCCATCGACAAGTTCCCCGCCGCCGTCGAGGACGGCGAGGACGTGCTGAGCGCCCTGCTCGACGCCGCCTCGCCCGCCCACAAGCCCCTCCGCGACGGCATCGCCGCCAACGTCAAGCCGCCCGCCCCGGACGCGCCGAAACCGAGCGTCGCGCTCGACGTCTCGCGCCTCTGCATCGCCGGCTTCAGCAGCGGCGGCAACCTCGCCCTCAACCTGGCCCTGTCGCTGCGCGAGCCGCAGGTCCCGGCGCCCTGGCCCAGCCGCATCCCGGCCGACCACGCCCGGCCCGTCCCGCTGCTGCTGTACTACCCGTCCTTCGACGCGCGGCAGCTGCCGTCGGAGCGCACGCGCCCGCCCAAGCTGCCCGTCAAGCAGTCGTTCTGGGGCGACACCTTCGACCTCCTGCACCCGACGTACGTCCCGCGCGACCAGGCCGCCCACCCGCGCGCGTCGCCCGGCCTGGCCGACCTGCGCGACGGCGGGCTGCACCCCAAGGCCCGCATGTACCTCGTCCTGCCCGAGCTGGACTCGCTGGCCGAGCAGAGCGAGGCGTGGGTCGAGAAGGTGGCCGAGGAGGGCCGCGGGGGGGACTTGCGCGTCGAAAGGTTCGAGGGCATGAGGCATGGCTGGACGCAGATGCCGGTCGGCTGGCTGGACGAGGAGCAGAAGAGGGCGAGGGAGGTCACGTTCGAGACGGCGGTCGAGTTTGTGAGGGACGCGTGGGAGGAGGGGGGTGTGCCCTCGGGTGTGGGGAGTGTGAGGGCTTGAGGTGGTGGCCCCGATGCAGTACTTTTGCGGAGGAGCTGTTCAGTATACCCTTTAAATTAGATTTTTCTTGTATAAACTGGTTGTTGGGATGTTTAGAGCTTATATATGGAAGAATACGCAAGAGAGGTTTCGCCGCGTTTTCGGGAAAGTGGTTTATGATGCTGAGAGAGGGACTGTGGCACGTCTCAACCGCAATCTCCACGGTGCTACAACCTCGCCGGATATTCGACCAAGCTGCGGGGCCATTCATCTCTAGAACCATCGATGCCGATCCCCAATCCCATCCACATCGCCGCAGACCCCGACTTGGAGCATGGAGAAAGGTCCATACAGACCAGCCCCGATCCGACCAATCAGAGCCCAGCACGGCAACATCACGTCTTTTTTCTCGATCTGCGGGGCTGCCGCTCGACCCCCCACCCACCACCACAACGACAACGCAGTCTCCTCCGCCAACTCAGCACTCTCAATCAACCATCCCTCTCTCATCCCACAACAAAAAAAAAAAACACAAACACCCATCAACACACACACACACACACACACACACACACACAATGTCTTCCTCCAACAAGCACCCGACGACCGCCTACAAAATCCTCACCGCCGACCAATGGGCCGCGTGGCGGCGCGCCGGCGCCTTCGCCGGCGCCGGCATCGACCTGGCCGACGGCTACGTCCACCTGTCCTCCGCCGCCACCGCGGGCGAGACGTTCGAGCGGTACTTCGCCGGCCAACAGTCCGACCTCGTCGTCGTCGAGGTCGACCTGCGGCGGCTGGGGGATCTCGTCAGGTGGGAGGAGAGCAGGGGGGGCGCGCTGTTTCCGCACGTGTACGGCGAGATTCCGGTGGGGGCGGTGGGGAGGACGTGGGAGGAGGTTGATGGGGGGTTGTTTGGGAGGTTGGTGGCGGAGGAGGAGGGGGGGAGGAAGTGAGGGGTTGGGTCGTTGAAGAGGCTGGTCGATGGAGCGTATGTATTGTGGGGATCGGAGCTGGCGGTGCGGCTTGGTTGGTGTTGCAACGGGGGGCATGGCTTGCACGTGGCGGTGGCGGGCGAAAATGACGAGGGACGGGTACTTGTATATACCGTCAGTTGCAAACAATAGAGGAACGAAAGAAGAAAATGTAAAACAGAGATTCCGGGATTGGCCGAATTTAGGTTGAGAACCATGCACACTGAGGGGTTCTGCCGAGATCTGAAAGGCCGGTGCATGAGTAGTCCCCGGTAGAACAAGATTTACAGAAACACGCCGGAGCTTCGACATCTGCTTACTCTTCGAAAGCGATCAATCGCACTTTGAACAAGGCCCTTTTGCATGGGTTTGCGGCAATGGGGTATCGGGTGCTCCTTGTTTATTTGCTTGGTCACCGTCAAATATTCACTTGCATGCAATCTCGGGTCGAGGTCACAGAGTAACACTATAGTAGCTTTTTACCCACTAGCCCCGGCAAATCCGTCCTTCCAGTCCATCGACGTGAGCACTGATTGACCATGTGCGAGAGGTGGGGAAGGGTCTCCATGACCAGTAGACCAACGGTCGACACTTTAGAGTTGACCGCCTTCCATACATAGTATTCCGACATGAGCCAAAACTCGCAATGGTTTTGCCTGTTTTCCCAACTAAGCCACGCGGACTCACGGTACTGCTGGTGATACCAGCTTGGCTTGCCGGTTTGACTTATGTACTCGCCCGCCTGCTCATCACCAAACGTCACCGAAAAGATCGCGGACGGCACTACAAGGTCGCGACCACTTAGAACTGTCTACCCTGTATTGCCTACGTCACCTCCGTCATGGCCCTCGTATGGGCAACAAACCGCCTAAATTCTCCGTGCGCGTGTGGTCACCAACTGACGGAAGGTCGTCTTTAAGTGCGATCACAGGGGAAGACGCACACACCTTGGCCCTGTATTCCATCATTTACCCGCAAGAGATGGCATTTCAGCAACCCGGATTCTGTAAGAGCTCGTAAATGCCTTGTATCGCGTCGTTCGCCGATTATCCGATGGCATCGTCTCTCCAAATCAATGCCGCACCTCCACTCCGTCGCGATGGATCACGTTATTTCTTCTTGAACAGCATGACGCCAACAGTCTTCTGGGCATAACCAACTGCGGCACCCTCAAATGGCGATTCGCAGATGCTGTGAATCAGGCGGTTCTCCCGCACACTGCTTCGTCGCAGCTTTACCAAGCTACCGGTACCGTCCACCCACCGTACACAAGCACGACCGCAGCAGGAGATCGTTCGAAACACACAACAAACCACAGCGACCTCCGCGCATCGACGGGCATCGTCATCGTATTCCATCCAACACCGACGGCCCAACCACTGTTCCGCGTGCCCGGGGCGGCGCCGCTAGAACGACTAAGCGTGCCAGAAAACAACAACAACAACAACAACAAACCACCCCAAGCCACACGCTAAGAAAAAAAAAATCAAGCTTTTGCATGAGGAACCCCGTGACAGCATCACGCGCAACCGCGAATCCCGCTACCCAAAGTACGCGAGCCCGAGTAGGAAAACTTGTTGCTGCCGTAATAATTGCTCCCCCGCCTCCCGCGGGGCACTCGCGTCACGCGATCGCCCGAAGGAAGCTAAGCCAAGCGCCCGCGCGTTCCTGCGTCTGAGATAATCGTCGGCCAATCATCAGCCAGGAACACGCATCTTCAAAGGTGAGCCGCAGACGTTTCTTTTTCCCCCGGTGGAAACGAAACAAACGGCCGGTGTCCGCTTGCGTGTATCCCGGCCCGCTCCGAACCAGACGCACGGGCCGAAGGCGAGATTTTGTGTGTGTTGATCTTCAACCGGGTGGCGTGAGTGTGGGCGGAAGAGAGCTCGTGATCCTGACCGAATCTGTGGGACACGGGGACGCGGAGAAAACGGGACAAGGGTCGTCAGAGATTTTCTTGCATTGTCGAATGGGGGCCCCGTTGTGGGTCTGGAGTCATGGAAGTGGGGGGGTTTCTTGGAAAGCGGGGGATGCACAGGTGAGTGTGGGGTGATGTCAGTAGTGGACGAAGCTGGATGGAAGGATCAGAAAAAGAAAAAGCAAGCACGCGGTCGTAGAAAAAAGAAAAAATGCAGAATTTTCGCTGCAATTCCGGGTCCTATGCTAATGCGTTCCATGCCGACGATGAATCCCAGCGCCGGTATCCTATGCTACATGCAGGATCTTGCCGCGGTCGCCGAGCTGCCCAACTGGAACATTGTCGACTGGGCGGCAGATCTCGTCAACGAAATGCAACGTGTTGGAGTAATCTTCGGAATCCTCGGCGCAGCGTACGAGACGGCTCACACTATCAAGCCTAGTGGTTGAGAAAGCCTTCTTGTTGTCGGTGCCAGGTAGAGAGCCCAGTGTTGCGAACCATGGGAATAATTGCCGCTGCCGTCGTCGCCTTCCTGGAACGCGTGCTCCGGGTAGGGATGGTAGATCATCCAGAAGTCGCTCAAAGGCACTTGTGTCGGTGCTGCGGGCTCCGACGATGAATCCGGTATCCGCCCAATGACTACCAGCATCTATGTGACCCTGACCCAATGAAAATAATTGAATCAAAGAGTGGACGACCTCACCCAAAGAAAGGCCTCTTCCTTGAATCTTTCTGTCCATTCCCTGAGCCAAGTCCATCGCTTCGCGGTCTTCCTCTTTTCTTCTGGCCACCATTGGTCGTCGAGCCGGCTTTCATTCCCATCAATCCGAACGCGTCTTTGGGCCTGGCTGGCTCTGTGTCTGATTGTGGTTGTGGCGGGGGCGTGCCGGACTCATTGGCCTCCTTGACTGTCTCTTTGATGGCATCTCTCGACAAACAAAAGTCGATATGGTCATTGAAGGCGCGATCGTTTGCCGGTTGTGGGCGGAGGCAGATTGGACAGTCCCAGTGTGTTTCCTCAGGCTGAAGCTGTGTCTCTCCCTTGGTACGCTCATGTACACCCTGGTCTTCTTGCTGGCTGAGCCGCAACGTCTCCGCGAAATCTGCTTCGCGCTCCTGTCGCGCTGCCTCTTCAAATTCTTCCTCGGGCCACACCTCCCACTCCTCTTGACCTCCATTTTTGGCGTTCTCCAAATGAGACGACTGCTGCTGGCCCGTGCTGGAGTCTGTGGAGATGGTACGTTTGTTCAGACCGAAGAAGTCGATGGGTCTTTTCTTCATGCTGACAATGTGCGTGACTCTCAACCCCATCAGCCGTAGCTTCATGCCGGGTATCTCCTTTTCAAGCTTCGCCAACATTGGCAACGCATACTTGTACAGGTCATCCTTACGATAGACGGCGAAAGGTGGCGAACTCTGTCGTGACAAGACTTCATAGGTGTGCAGCTTCACCTTCAAGACAAGTGTTTTGCCCTTGAACTGTGTTCTCTCGAGGTCCTTTTCAAGCTCCTCGGCCGTATGCCAAAGCTTAGCACGCAGTTCGTCCTTGTCTGACATGTCGCGGAATGTGCTCTCGGTGCCCACACTCTTGCGTTCGTAGTCCTCGGCGGGTTGGATCTTGGTGCGTCCCAGGCCTAGGTAGCACTGCATCAAGAACTGAAAGGCTTTCTCACCAAACAGCTTAGGCAAGTACGCGCGGTGCTCGTAGATGTCACCACAGGTCTTGACCCCGATTGCGTCCAGCTCTCGCTCAAAGACGCGTCCGATGCCGTTGACTTTCCTGGTGGGCAAGTCTTTCATGAAGGCCATGATGGTAGCTCGGTCGCTGGCAAGGCGGAACTGGCCGTTGGGCTTGTTCTTGTTGGAGCAAATCTTGGCCAACTTGGCGTTTGCGGCGATGCCTGCGCTCACGGTGATGTTGGTCTTCTCATGCACTTCGGCGCGGAGTTGTTGCACAGCGTCCTCAGGGTCCATGTGGTGCTCTTCACAGTATGCGGTGATATTTAAGTAGGCTTCGTCGATGCTAGCGCTTTCGAAGCGCGGATCGTACTGCTCTAGAACCGCACGAACCTCTCGCGCCTTTGCCGTATACTTGTCGAAGTTTAGCGGCAGGCAGATCAGCTGCGGGCACAGCTTCATGGCGACGAAGCCGGCCATGCCGCTCCTGCACCCGAACTTGCGCGCGTGGTAGTTGCATGTCGTCAACACCCCCTTCCCCACGGCAAACGGAACATCTTTCAGCTCCGGCCGGTCCAGCTCCTCGACAGCGGCGTAGAAGGCGTCGCAGTCCAGATGCACTATGGCCTGTGAAAGATCGCGGCCCAGCTCGAGCTCGGCGGCGAAGGAGTCGGCACGACGAAGATCATGCGAGAGGTCTGTCCGTTCGAGCTGCCGCTTGCGGGCGAGGATGCGGTCGATCTTCTCGGTTAGGACTCGGTCCTTTACAGATTCGTTGTTGAAGAACTTGGAGCCCTTGGAGGCATTGTAGATGATCTCCGCGACCTGTTTGAGGCGGCGTCAGCGCGCAGCCCCACCGGCACGTTTCACCGTGAGTGCGAAAAGGAGGCCTGCCTTTGTCTGGTCGACGCCATCCTGACCGCTCTTCTGCAGCGACGGGCCGAGCAGGTGGTATTTCAGCGAGCCGTTCGCGTCGCGGGCCTCATCGGCGGGCGTGGGCACGGGGGGCGGGGGGCCGCCGGGCGTCGCGTGGTGCGGCGACGCGTTGGGGGGCTCATGGCTCATGTCGGGAAGACGCGGGGTGTTGGCGACATGGTTGCTCGTGTTTTGGCGGGCGTGGGCGGTGATGACGGGAGGCTGCAGGGTTTCGCCCCGGCGGCGTAAGGCTGCCGGTCGGCTTGAGGCCCTAGAGTAGGCCATACCGCGTACCGCGCGCAAATGACCCGCGCGCTCACACCACCCTAAGGAGTAATAGCAATTAATGCCCGTTCTCGAACTCTCCCTTCAACTCCAGCTTGCGCGCAGCCTTATATCCCGCCGTCACCTCATCGGCCTCTTGTCCAAGCGCAAATCTGCTGCCACAACGGGTAAGGCGGGGCATTGTCGCAAATTCGTCACTAGCTGCATCGCTCGCCTCGGGCCCTGCAACACTGCTGCCCAGCAACCAAAACAAACCGGCCGCTCGTCCAGGCCGTTGACCGCCGCCAACGCCCACAGCCTGCTCCTCGCCCGCTCCCACGCCCACGCCCGCGCTCTCGTCCGCGTCCCTACCATGTGCAATGTGCACAAAGCTGCTCCCGGCTGCCGATAGACTGCTACTCGACCGCCGCCCATCCGAGGATGCCCGCATCCGACAGAATCAACTCCGCCAGTAACAATGGCAAGAGTCTCAGGCCCACCCTTGCTTCCAGCCGAACGAACAAGGCGCCGCTCACTCCCAAGCTCGCATCCACGCAGCCTGCACCCTCCGCTCGCTCGGCCACCACCTCGCGCCAAACCACCAGGGACGACCCGCCCTCGTCGCCCTATCTGAGCAATGTGACTCCGCGCTCCTCGTCCCGCAAGTCTCGCGCCAGCAGCACCCAGTCCACCCCCACTGGCACCCCCGACACTCCCACCGCGCCCCGTTTGACGCTGGCCGATACAATCCCGAGAAGCGCCCCTGGAGGCAGCACCCCCTCGCGGCCCAGAAGCATCGTTGGTGGCAACGATGGGCCGCGCGTTGGGCCCGTACTGGCTGCGCCAGGCGGCAGGAATTCACGCCCAAGCAGCGAGGTGGGATTTGGCGCGAAGGACTCTTCAGCCATGTTTTTCCACGCCAGCGAAGCGAGACGTCATGAGCCCACATCGAACCCCGTCCCCAATGTCCCCAAGAACGCGACAAACTTCTTCTACGCAAGCGGGCCGAGGGAAGGAGAGAGGAGCATTTCAGGAGGAGTCAAGTCTCCTCCCACACCGGCTACCGAGAAGAACCGCCCGCCAAACATCGAGAGCAAGTTCTTCCACGCCAACACAATCCACAACGACCGCGGTACCAACTCGCCGCTGCACTCACCGCCCATTCTCTCCGCCACCCCGGACCCGCATTTCCATCCACACGCGTCCGGCAAGGAGGGGCAGCGTCCAGTGTCTCCGAACAAAGATGGGGTGCACCTATCGTACAGGAAAGGGGCCTCGCAGATTATTCGGCCAAATGGGCACTCGCGACCGGCATCCGCGGTGTCGGTGTTCTCCAACACTGACGCCAAGGATGCGACACCGGGGCACCGCAGGAGGTCAAGCACGGAACACAGCGGCCTGCAAATGGGCCACCACAAGAGCTCGAGCATGTCCTCGATCGATTCGATATGTTCGAATCGGAGGATTTCCGGCGTAGACCATTCGCCGAGCCCCTTGCACGTGGATATAACGTCGCCCTCTACAGTAATGTCAGCATCGACGAACGCGAATAATGAAGGAAGGAATGGAAAGGAGCCTAATGGATTGCAATCGCCGCTCTCACTACCACAGAGCCCAGCAAGGCAGAGTCCCGACGGGTCGGATGACCCTGACCAGCAGCCAAAGAGTGCGCTGCAGAAGATGAACGAATTGGCTGCCAATGCGAGACGAGAACGGAAAGTTATGGATTTGGAAATCAGCAACTCTTCACTTCTCGCCATTAACCGACAGCTTGAACGGGAAGTCCGCAAACAGAAGGCTGAGCTTAAGAGATTCCGACGGATGAGCAGGACTAGTCAGTTGGCATCTGGTGGCGGCAACAATGCATCTTCGAATTTGGGCGCTCTCACTGAAGGAGAAACAGCCGAGTTCGCCAATGACGAATTCCTGGGTATGGCAGGCGACGGAGAGGAAGAGGAGGATGATGAAGAGCAGGATGAACTCTCGTCGAGCGAATCTTCACTCGATGAAAGCTCTATGAGTGCAGATGCTCTGGCCGAGAGGGATGCCAAATACCGATTCCAAGACCAGAAACGCCTCCAACTGGACCTGTCCAAGCACAAGGATATCCTAGTTGACAGCCAGAAGTTGAACCAGAGCCTAAAACGCTGCCTTACTGCCACCGAGGATCTGATCAAGCAAGGGAAGAAGGCGCTGGAATACAGAATCCGCGTGAGCGACGTCAAGCTGGGTGGACGGATCCTCAGCCCGGAAGACCAGGGTCAATCTGATTCAGAGGATGATGAAGCTCCCCACGGAGGATCACTCCTAAGCCCTTGGACGCGTCCAGATGCATCTGCCGCGGTCCGAGCATCCTTGGACATCCCGAGAACCGATCGTGACAGTGGCATAGACATGCGAGCCCCAAAAGCCCCAACGGATTACTTCAACGGGCACGGTGACAGTGATTAGGCCACAGCTGTCGACGGCACCTTTTTATTTCTTCCTTGCGGCCTATGATCCTCTTCGCTTCTCGCTTATCGATGTGCACTCGTCAGTCTTTATTGTTTTTGCCCCAGGAGTTTCCAGATTGGTTGGGAGAAACCCCCTTTTTCCGTACATATGTTGGCAGCGGGCGTTCTTTGAGATGGACAGACAGGTTGGTTCTTGGTTTTTACTCAGGGAGGGGAAACTAGCAGCGGGCTTGGCGTCTCCCTTTTCCTCGTATACGTCCTTCTCACTCTTCTCTTCTTTCATTTCCTACACTACAGAGTCCGTGCATCCTGCTTGGGTGGGTGTCTGCGAATACTTGTACTTGATCTCGAGATACCCCAGCATTTAACACTCCAATCGAAGCCGTCCGCTCTTCGCTCAAAGATTGGAGCTTTTCCTGTTTTTGTTTCTTTCCTCTTCACGCATTGTCCCTTAGTCTATATATGCTGGGAATGAGGCTAACAATCTAGTTTGGAGCATTGTTTGATCATTTGATTTGCGTCCACACCTCCCTGACTCCCATCTTGCAAAAGGCCGAATCGCTTTCGCCAAAAAAGCTTACGCATTGATCCTTTCAGACAACCATCCCGGAAGCGAAGGCCTCTTCTGCCAATGCTGCTGGTACATCTCCTTCCACTCAGGCACGCTCTCCGGAAGGGCGAACACGGCGGTGGCGTACCACCTCGTCTCCCCGGCCCTCAGCTCGCTGCGCAGGACGGGCAGCACCGTCCGCGGCTCCACCAGGTTCGAATTCGCATCGGCGTCGAGCACCGACCCCGTCCGCCCCGTCTTCTCCCTCGGCAGCACATCAACCATCCCGACGGCACCGGACTTGGGCGACACGACGAGCACG
Source organism: Diplodia mutila (assembly GCA_022560015.1). NCBI lineage: Eukaryota > Fungi > Ascomycota > Dothideomycetes > Botryosphaeriales > Botryosphaeriaceae > Diplodia > Diplodia mutila. Next base: position 38,708 of record JAFISB010000047.1, on the reverse strand, counting down.
CTGCCGTCACCGTCGGCGTCGCAGAGGTGCCCCTCGTGCGTGGAAGCGTCATACGGGCCCAGCCGCCGGCCGTCGCGCAGGTTGACGCCGTACACGGCCCACGCGCCCTCGGCCTCGAGCAGGTCGCGCCCGGTGGACACCCGATGCACGCGGAGGTGCCAGTACGGCGTCGGCTCGGCGGGCGGCAGCAGCCAGGTGCGCACCTCGACGTCCCCCCACGGCCGCATCGCCGAAACCAGGCACGGGTTCCCCTCCTCGTGCTCCTCCTCGAAGCGCGCGTCCTCGACGGCGCGCCGCATGCGCCACAGCTCGCCGCCGTCGTCGGACAGGGCGAGGGCGGACTCGGGCACCCACTGCTCGAGCGTGTAGTTCCCCGTCGACACGGAGTACGCGAAGGCGGCGCTGTACGCGAAGCGGCCGTACTTGGCCTGCGTGTTCTTCAGCGCGTAGTGGCAGCTCTGGCCGCTGCCGAGCAGCATCGCGTGGCCGCCGCGGCTGCTGACGATCTGCAGCGGCACCGCGAGCCTCCTGACCGGCGCCATCCGGCGCCACGGGTGCGGCTCCTCGGCGGCCGCCCAGAACGGGTGCGAGGCGGGCAGCGCGAGCGGCGCGAAGGCCAGCATGCACCAGTAGGGCGAGCCGGGCGAGTTGTAGTTCTCGGCGAGGTAGGCGTTGGGGTAGGCGTAGCCGATGTTGAGCGCGCCGTTGGGCTGGAAGATGTCCGGCTGCGCGGCCCACCAGCGCAGGTTGCGCAGCAGCAGGCCCTTGACGACGCCCCACGACAGCGGCGCCGGCAGCTCCGTCGAGCTGTACGCCACGGCGCCCCAGAAGCCCGCCATGGCGAAGCGGTACGTCAGGCTGCGCCCGAACGTCACGGCGCGCCCGCGCTCGTCGAAGTAGTAGGCGATGTCGACGGCGTACCGGCGCGCGCGCGAGCGGAACTCGGCGGCGCGCGCGGGGTCGTGGTTGGGCGAGGCGGGCGAGGAGGTCAGCTCCGCGTACAGCAGCTGCAGGTACTGGATTGCGAAGGAGCCCGAGTAGTAGTCCATCTGCGTGTACCCCGCCGGCCCGTCGTTGGACCACCCCCCGCCCCGGTAGAAGGTGTTGAGGTGCTGGATGTCCGACTCGAGGCGCGCGGAGGAGTAGGCGGCGCCGACTTTGGCGAGGCCGAGGTTGGCGAAGACGCGGAACCAGAGCCTGGTTGCCAGGGAGGGGCGTGTGTGAGTCGGGTGGTTTTGGTCAGGGGGGGCTGGGGTTGGGAAGGTAGGTGGATTGGAGGAGGGGGTGGATATGTTGGTCAAGGTGGGTTGACGGGCAATCACTAGGGCATGTTGACAGAAGCAGGACCAAGATCAGGATAAGAGATGCATTGAGATACGATGGCAAGACTGAAGAGAAGGAGAAACGGGGCATACCAGTTCGTATTGGGCATCTCCTTGTCGTTCATGCTCCCCAGGTACGCCTCGACGTTCCTCCTCTGCCTCTCGGTCAACGGGTCCCAGAAGTGCTCGCCGGCGATGGCCAGCGCGAAGCCGATGGGGCAGGCCTCGACCATGCGCTGGTCCAGGTCCTCCATGTACCCCCAGAACTCGTCGTGCTCCGGGTCCGTCCCGTTGACGAGGCCGCGCACCCAGCGCTCGGCGCCGGCGTACGCGCCGCCGCCGGCGAGCAGCGGCGCGAGCCCCCACAGCGGGCGGGCGTAGCCTTCGCTCTGGGCGGCCGTCTCGTCGAAGCGCGTGCCGGTGCCGCCGACGCGGACGAGGGCGCCGCCCGGCGAGGTGCCGGCCTCGAGCGGGTCGAGCAGGGAGGTGCAGGCGGCGGCCACATCTTCGCGCGTGCGCATGGGGTTCTTGTTGAAGGGGTGCAGCGGAAAGGGCCGGTTGGCGGCGGCGAGGCCGTGGTTGTTGGTCGCCGTCGGGGCTGACATAATGCAGTGGGCTCCTCCAGGTGCCCCGATCTGGAAATTGGGATGCGTCGCAGAGATGATGTCGGCGCGCAGGGGGCTGGGGCCGCCGTTTCAGGGCCTGAAACGCAAAGATGCGGAGCGGGACTCGGGTGCTATTTCCGGGTCAGAGGCTGCACAGCACGATTGGTGGTGTCGACCAGATTGGCGATAATTTGCCAGTTCAGATTGACGACAACGGCCGGCACTGCGTACCTAGTGCTAGTGCCGAAAGGTCCGGGCCGCTGTTAGGTACTTGGTTGCTCTCCGGGCGCACAGATGACGCATGGATTGCCCGCGTCGCAACCGAAGTCTATGTTGTTACTGAATTCGAGCAGGACTGGCAGCTCTCGTTAAGCAACAGGAGCGGAGCGAGTCAGCGACAGTATCGAGAAAGGCAAAGATAGTGCAGTGTCGCCAATGGGAGGGCGAGATGCAGATTGCGGCGGGATGAGCAACAAGGCTGGGCGAATCAAGATGCGAATCGAGCTCTTCTTCGTTTGGCGTCGACAATAAAGCGTGCGGGAAAAGGGAAGAGCGCCACAGGCTTGCACAGTACAACACCAAGAGAACGGCGACGCCCCCTTTAACCAGTTCTACGTCCGGCCGTTATTTATCCGCGTATCGGCTAAATTCCCTGCCCGCCAGCACTGGGTGAGGGGCGCGAGGGGGCGTTGTGGGATTCGACCTGCAGGCTCGCTTACCGGGGCAGTCGAGGGCGAATCCAGAGCGAGACCACAGTCCGGGGGTGGCGGCGGGGAAGAGATGGGGTCCACCAGCTCCACTTTCTCCAGATCTGCCACCCACTTACTTTTCCGTCAAAACTCCTGCTCACGCGGCTGCAGCCACTCGTCCCCTCACCCATGTCGCACCGCGGCACCGGTCATCAGAGATAGATCGCCCTGCCGATGCTCACGCACTCAGCAATACCGCCGCGCCGTTGCGGAGTCAACCTGGTCGCTTTTCCTGCGCCGGATAAGCTGCAGTCTTGTGCGCACGCCCCTCCTGCCGCTACCATGCTTCCGCCGTATCGCCCGTCTCCCGCCCATCGCCCAGCATAGGTACAGCTACTCTAAAGCCAGCATCCCCCCTCCATCTCTTGTTAAGGCGGTGATTCAAGCTCAATCGTTCCTTCCGCCCTAAGCCGCCTTCAGCCCAGCTGATACTTGGCTTCCTCCGGAGAATCCGCTCAGTCTTGGGGCCAGCTTGAAGGCTGCTTGGCAAGCCATCCCGCCTGAATTTCCCACAAATTACGCCTTTGTGCCGCGCTCTGGGCCTTGTCGCAGCACTGAGTCGCCCGGCCTTGGCTTGCGGGAGAGGCAATCCTCGCCCACGCTTTACCATTATCAGCTGCCGACACACGATATTCCAGCCCTCTGTTCCATTGTCCTACACTTCTCCGGCGCCAGCTTCTCCGGCATCTGGGCCTTCGTTTCAACTGATATTTGGCCCTGTTTCCCATCTTCGAACCCCACCCGACTTCTTCCCCGGCCTCTCCACTCCACTTCTCTCCTGACCGGCTGGACGGCTCCGACACCCTTCCTCTCCAGCTTCTCATCCCTCCTTCTCCGGTTCTTCCAGTGTCATCAATTGACCGCAAGGTCACCGCAACACCGCAACCATGGTGAACTTCCTCCAGCGCGTCGTGCACAACGACGCCATGAAGTCGGATCCGACCCAGATCTACGGCTGGCGCGTGTACATGCTGGCCTGCTCCGCCTGCTTCGGCGGCATGCTGTTCGGCATGGACATTGGCATCATCGGCGGCGTGCTCGAACTGCCCGCCTTCCAGGCCGAGTACGGGCTCGCCCACCTCGACAAAGCCGGCATCGCCGACCTGTCCGCCAACATCGTCTCCACCCTCCAGGCCGGTTGCTTCGCCGCCTGCTTCGTCACTTCCTGGCTTGCCGACAAGTACGGCCGTCGTTATTCCCTGCTGTTGGCTGCCGCTGTCGCCATCGTGGGCTGCGTTATGCAGGCTGCCGGTGATGGCCACTTGGCTGTTATGTACATCGGAAGGTTCGTTCTCACTTACGCTGGTCATTGCTCCTTCCGCTACGGAGGGGTCGATGCCCGATAGTCTTTGGAGCACACAACAGCTGACGAACTTATATCCATGCAGATTTGTCGGCGGTCTAGGTGTCGGTGCTGCGTCCATGGTTGTCCCTCTTTACATCTCTGAGAACGCACCTCGCGCCATCCGCGGCGGTCTTACTGGCATCTATCAGCTTTTCGTGAGTGCTGATGAATTCCGTGGTACGAACTGGAACTGACCTCCTTAGATCGCCACTGGCACCATGTTGTCCTTCTGGACAAACTACGGCGCCATCAAGCACTTGCACGGCAACACAACCTTCGGTATGTCCCGTCCAACAGCATCTTTCGATGCGCCAGTTGCTGACTTGCTCTCTCACAGTTGTCCCCCTCGTTGTCCAAGCCATTCCTGCCGTCTGCCTTCTCTTCAGCATGTGGTTCTGCAACGAATCGCCCCGTTTCCTCGCCAAGCAGGACCGCTGGGAGGAGGCCACGGCCGTCCTGACCCGCATCCGCCAGCTGCCCGCCTCGCACCCGTACGTGCAGGCCGAGCTGTCCGAGATCTCCGAGCAGCTCGAGCACGAACGCCGCCTCATCGGCGGAGCCTCGCTCAAGGACCTGCAGAAGGAGATGTGGCTCATTCCCGGCAACCGCAAGCGCGCTCTGCTCACCATCGGCCTGATGGTCTGCCAGCAGATGACGGGCACCAACGCCAGTACGTTACTCTTCTTCTTCTTCTTCTTCTTCTTTATCTTTACCACCTCAATTCCCATTTGCTGACAGAGACTCCCTTTTCACCCATCCAGTCAACTACTACGCCCCCATGATCTTCCGCTCCCTCGGCATCCCCTCGGCCGAGACCGGCCTCTTCGCGACGGGCATCTACGGCGTCGTCAAGATGGTGACGTGCGCGTGCTTCCTGCTCTTCGTCGCCGACTCGCTGGGCCGGCGGCGGTCGCTGCTGTGGACGTCCATCGCGCAGGGCACGTGCATGTACTACATCGGCATCTACGTGCGGGTGGCGCCGCCCAAGGAAGGGGCCGCGGTGCCGCCCGCGGGCTACGTCGCGCTGGTCTGCATCTTCCTGTTCGCGGGCTTCTTCCAGTTCGGCTGGGGCCCCGTGTGCTGGATCTACATCTCCGAGATCCCCACGGCGCGGCTGCGCTCGACCAACGTCGCGCTGGGCGCCGCGACGCAGTGGCTGTTCAACTTCGTCGTGGCGCGCGCGACGCCGAACATGCTGGCGACGCTGGGGAAGGGCGGTTATGGGTCAGTCTTTTTTCCCCCTTCTTTCCCTCCCTCCTCCTCTCCTCCTTTACACAACCCCCCTTTGTCCGGGCTTATAACTGACTCTTTTCTCTCCTACCTCGCAGCGCCTTCTTCACCTACGGCACCTTCTGCTTCAGCATGTTCCTCTTCGTCTGGTTCTTCGTGCCCGAGACCAAGGGCCTGTCGCTCGAGAGCATGGACGACCTGTTCGGCGTCACCGAGCTCGTCAAGGACGTCGAGGCCCACGACCAGGAGCAGCACATCCGCGGCGGCTCCCCTGCGCCCGGTGCCCCCACCGCTGACGAGAAGACGGGTGTTGAGCAGGTCGAGATCGTGCCCGCTTCGCCGGATCAGGCGCGCAAGTATTAGGACGGGAGATGGAGAGAGAAGGGGGAGGTTGAGATGACTTGCTGCGTCTTTGGTTGTTCCTCGTCTTTGAAAGACGATGATGATTGATTGATTGATTATAATGGTAGTGGCCCTCGCTGGTCGCGTGTGCGCATCGTTAATGTGTCGGAAATATATCCCCGGTTGATGATGACTCGTCCCTGTCTGACGTCCGACCGTTTTCCATTGGCGACGGGTTTTGCTGTGTGAATACCATGCTCCAGTCACATCGGGTGACGAAACATTTCGGCCCTCTCGACCTTTTCCACCAAAGACGTTATGTCCAACTTACGTAGGTAGTTGAACCCAGTATCTAGATGTGAATGTGAGTCTTTAAATGAATAAGTGCATCTGGATATTGGATTCTACTACCTCCGTAGAATAAGATGATGTCCTGATCCGCGAAGCCTGGAGGGTCAAATTCTTTTCTTACCCGCTGTGCAGTCGAACTTCTTTTTTTTTTTATCGGAGAGGTCCAGGCTGTGGTTACCGCGCGATACTCAAGATCCATCTATGCAAGGCATCGCTATGAGCACTCACAAGCAAACAGCGTTCCGAAAAGAAAGGTAAGAGATCGACAGAGTGGAAAACGCGGCCGAGGGGAGGCATCTGGGCATCCGCGGATCGCGCCGCTCCCTTGCTTTAAACGAAGCTGACTGGACTGACGAGATGCAAGCCACAGTGGCTCTGCATTATTTCCGGTGTTGGCAATAATGGGTGTTTCTGCGGCGTTATCGGAGCCGTTACCGCTGCTTAAAGCCGCCCCATTCGTTTTTCTTACACATCCCGCGCCCAGCAAGGTTTCGAATCCTGATGGAGCCCCAGCTCCTGGCAGGCACGATATACGTCGCCCTTCGGCCCCCGCCACTTATCGCCAACGCTCTCGGAGGCGGAGCAAACTGCGTAGGCAATGACCGAGCAGGCGGAGTCCATAGGCGTGCGCGTCGGATGACCATCTTTTCGGAGGAGCCTGGGCTGGGCTTGCGGTTGCGGTTGCGAAAGTAGGCACTTTGTAGCCACGTCTCTATACAGAAACGGACAGTATGTCTAGACGAAGATGGATGCTGACTGCTGCAACGTTTTTCGGGTGGGACGCTATTTCAAGTGACGGACGAAGAATGGCGGCTGAGGCTCGACGATGTAGGTACCTAGCAGCGCACGGCCTTGATGATCTGTGACCGTCTCCTTCGCGCAAGGTTTCGCGTCCGCGACGAAAAAGAGCAGATCCCGGCGACGAGCCAATTTTCCAGTGCAGCTGTAGCATTGCGAGGCGCTTCTCCAGTCGGCGCAATTGTAAACCCCGAAAGAAAAAGGATGCGGCGTCCGCGGGGTCCTGCGCTGAATTACGCGCGTGCGGAGTGTTGCCTACTTGAGGCGTTAATGCGGAGTTAGTAGTGGAAGGAAGCCCAGGCACATGCATGGCGTCACCAGCCCCCGTCTCAGCACCGCCCTTCGGGTTTTAGGAAGGAAAATCCACAGCCCAGAATTGCGGGCACCGCTTGTATCCGCTGGGCGGAGTTAACCTTTTAAGTTAACGGTTTTGGAATGAGATGGAGAAGCGGCTTTTTTCTTCTATTTAACTCTCACAGTCCATGCAGCATTCCCGATCTTAAATTCCAACACCACCCAGCCTTCAACAACCGCATCCACCACCCAACGACATCAGGCCTCCAAAGAGAAACAGTAAAAAAAAAAAAAAAAAACTCCAAACACCACAACCATGGCCCCGACCCTCGGCACGATCCTCTCCTTCCTCCACTCCCAGCTCTTCGTCACCGTCCCCAAGCCCACCGCCAGCTACGCCGACCGCGTCGTCATCGTCACCGGCGGCAACGTCGGCCTGGGGCTGGAGACGGCGCGCAGCGTCGCCCTCCTCGGCGCGGCCAAGGTCATCATCTCCTCGCGCTCGACGGCCAAGGGCGAGGACGCGCGCGCCTCCATCCTCGCCTCCCAGCCGTCCCGCGACCCGGCCAGCGTCGAGGTCTGGCCGCTCGACCTCTGCAGCCACGACTCGATCCGGGCCTTCGCGGCGCGCGCGGCCGCGCTGCCGCGCCTGGACGCGCTCGTGTGCAACGCGGGCGTCGCGACGGGCCGCTTCGCGCTGGCGGAGCCGGGCGGCCACGAGTCCACCATCGCGACCAACGTGATCGGGACCTTCCTCCTCTCCCTCCTCGCGCTGCCCGCCCTCAAGCGCACCGCCGCGCGCACCAACACGCTCGCCCACCTCGTCATCGTCTCGTCCGAGGTCCACTACTTCACCGACTTCGCCGAGCGCAAGCACTTCGACGACGCGGGCGGCGTCTTCGCCGCGCTGCGCGACGAGAAGAGATCCGACATGCCCGACCGCTACAACGTGTCCAAGCTGCTCGAGGTCTTCGTCGTGCGCGAGCTGGCCGCGTCCCCGGCGCTCGCCGCCGGCTCCCCCGAGCGGCCGTACCCCGTCGTCATCACCGCGCCCAACCCGGGCCTCTGCGCCAGCGCGCTGCGCCGCGAGATCTACGAGGGCCGCCTCGGCTTCGCCGTGCGCTGGGGCATGTGGCTGATGGAGCTGCTGCTGGAGCGCACGTCCGAGGAGGGCGCGCGGAACTTTGTTACTTGCGCGAGCGCCGGGGAGGACTACCACGGCAAGTACGTCAGCGACGGCGTGCCCAAGGAGCCCGCGGCGCTGGTGCTGAGCGACGAGGGGCAGAAGCTGCAGAAGCGGGTGTGGGAGGAGCTGAGGGACATCTTGGAGGGGATCGAGCCGGGGGTTACGAGCAACGTTTAGGGAAGGAGGAGGGGTCGTGAGTCGTGATGTGTTTGTTCGTTTGAAGCTGGGAGGCGTCCGGTGCTGAGGAGAGAGGAAGGCGTTTTGGCTGACTGCGTGGGAGGACCTGTAAGCGTCTTTGAAGATTAGTGGCGTTATCTTAATGGGAATATCCGATGTACTTCAAAGTCCTTTCTGCTTACTAGTTGTGACTGACGGCGAGGAGTTGAGTCTTGTTTCGGACGTTCCTTGTCAGCACTCTAACCGCACCATTCCTGCGTCGTAACAGCTTGAATGTCTCTCTCCCTGCTTCGACGATTGCACCAAATGAGCTGACCGACCTCGTCCTAAGGATCCAGAGCACACAAGGGGTTCGCTTTGCGTCCTGGAAAGAAATTGCTATTGGAATAGCTAATAAATCGAAACTAATACAATCGACTGCCGCCCTGCGCCTGTTGCATTGTTGGAGAAAACAAAGCGATCGTTACTTCCTTTGTGTGATATATCGATTGCTATCGTGAGCGCCGTCGTCGAGAGAACTGAGGCAAAAAGCCAGACGAGTATAAAAAAAACTAGTCAAGCCAAAGCTTGACCCCCCATGCAAGGAGTAAAATGGAAAAAAAAGGGCTTTGTCGAGCAGAGAAAAAAAGACCATTCAATCATGCGTGTCCCAATGATGCAGTACCGCCATCCTGATTTGTTCTAACTCCCCCTACGAGGTGGCTTCTGCCACGGGGTTCTCGGCCAAGATGCCCTTGTTGACGAGCTCATCGGGGGCGGGCCTGCTCTTGAGCGCGCTCTCCAGGTTGTCGGCCTTCATGTTGCGCTCGAGCTCGATCTGGTGGGCTTGCAGCGCGGGCGCGGCGTTGGAGTCGGGGAGGATGTGGCCTAAAGAGAAGTCTTGTCAGCCAGCCGTTCAGGCACTGGAAACGAAGTACGAGCGGGGAGCCGTCTTGGGGGTCGCCTTGAAACAATCCGCCAGGTCCGAGCACAGTCTTTGGCGCAAATGTGTGGGATTGAAAGAGATGGTCGGGGGAGATGCTTACGCTCAACCAGCTCGTCACGCTCGGGACGGTGTGCGAGGCCCTTCTTCAGGTTGTCGGTAACCTTCTGGCGCTCAAGCTCCAGCTGCTTCTGCTGCAGGGCACTGTCGCAAGAGTCAGTATCGACCATGTATTTTGTGTTCTAAACGCCGGCAAAAGTAAATTTGCGGTGGACGGAGACTTCGCGGAGGTGGGGAAAGCTGTCAGCACTCACGGGGCAGCGGCGGTGTCGAGCAGGATGTGCCTGTTCTTCAGGTCCTGGGGATCCGGTCGGTGCTGCAGGTGCTTCTCCAGCGAGTTGCGGCGGTCGTTGGCGCGGACGGGCGAGATGGGGGTCTCGTCGACGGCAGGAGCCTGGGGTTCAGTTTCGGCGGCCATTGTTGCGGAGAAAGAGAGAAAGGTTGGTTGTGGGTGGAAGGGTTGCTGGCGTAGGCAGGAAGCGAGGAATGCGGAGGTGCGGGTGCGGGAGCTCAGGTGAGAGCGGGACTTGGTGGACAGGCAGCTGCGGCGGCGAGGAGCGGAATTTGTGTGCTGGGGCGGTTGGGTCCGTGAAGTGGCTTGGACGCAACAACACACGACACGCCAGCTGCGCAGGGGCCCAGGGCGGTCAGTTGTCGTGTCTTGTACTTCTGCGACGGGGCGGTGTTTCCCAGGCGATGGTCGTGCGCTGTCTTGCTCGTCACTCGCCAGGCAGCTTGAGCTCGTGGTTCCGGCTGCCCCGCGCGCGCCAAAACAAGCCCCAGCCCCGCAAACGTCGCCGCCGCCCGCGCGCCTGACGATCCAGGCACCAAGCCCGCCGAATCTCTCACCACCCGCACCCACTTTTCGCCGCTCTGGGCCACGGCCTGCGCCTCAGGTAGAGCTGCGATCAGCCTCGCCGCGCTTGCCCGGCCACGCTCGCCGCACGTCACAACCGACTCAATCTCACCAAGTCGCCACCAGATGACGTCTCCGGGTGAGAGACAGGAAGGAACAAAGGCGTGGCCTGTGACTTGTGACTTGTCCCACCCCGCACATGATCCCTCTGCATTCGACGCGTGGGAACTCGTTCCTGTAATTTGGACTGCCTGCCGACAGTGGTAGGTATGTACATACAACTGTCCGTCCGGAACCCGCCGCCACCCAGCACACGCGCTGATCCGAGTGCTTACCCTGTCGATCCATATCTATCTCCGCCCTTTGAGAGTGTCCCTCTGCGTGCCCGGCGACCTCTCCCCGCGCCTCTCCCGTCTCGCTCTCTCGGCCCGCAATCCTTAGCTTCCATCCGGATCATCGCCGTTCGCAGCCACGTTCGATCTGAACCGTCCCTCCCCTACTGCGGCGGCTCGTAGTCCGGCAGCGTTGACGGTGTTGGCGTCGGTGTCGACGGAGCCGTGACGCTTTCCGGGTACTTGCTGCTGCTGCTGTTGATACTGCAGGTCGTCACCGTCGTCGTTCCGAGTGGCAGCGTTGTGTCGGTGCTGCACTGCACGACCTAGCCACATCGTCTCATTAGCACAGATGACCTGATTTCCGAGCGAGAGGCCAAAGCATAAAAAGAGCGAGTGGATGAAAAGCGCGGATCTCAAGCGGTCGAGGCCCGGTCTCCTCCACACGATCCGCACAACGGAAATGAGACGGCAAACAGCGGAGCCGGGAAAGATGCAAATCAAAGAAAAACAGGGCAGAAGGCGAAAGCCAAATGAAGATTTTCCCCCTTACCGGTCCAGCACCCATCGCTTGCATCTTCAAGCTGCAGCCTCCGCAGTCGACGTACTCGGTAACTGTCGTGTAGGAGTCGTAGTACGTGCACGTCGCTTGATTGAGCGCTCCGAACTTGTGGCCCGCGAAGAGGTTGGTCGTACAGTCGGTGCCCGGCGCGGGCGTGGTAGCGGGGTGGATTGCGGTGTTGCCGACGGAGGTAGGCGCTGGTGTGATAGTCGCTGGCGTAGGCGTGCTCGGCCATGGAGGAAGCTGGTTGTTGATGGGCGAGGCAGCCCTGCGTGGTGTCAGTCCGGCGTCATAGAGTAGTGGACAGCGAGACGGGTGAAGGCCAAAGGAACGTACACATTGCTGACGGACAACGCGGCCACCAGGAGAACGAGAAAATCTGGAATCATCGGCATTTTTCCTGTTGTTGGTATTGCAAGGCGACGAAAAGGAGCAGAATGAGTGAGTGGCGGTCGGGCTCAACGAGCTTCGTACTGCCTCGTAAAAATAAGGGTATCGTCGGAAGCTTCTTTGTGCCCACAGCAGGTGATGTGCAGCTCAAAGTGAAACTTGAGGGCTGAACGCGGATAACCCTACGTAGCTATATGTACTCGCTGGCAGGTCGGTATGGTGACCTGGAAAAGTCATTTCGAACAAAAGGAAGCTGCTACCCTGTCCCGATACTTCCACGGTACTATGACGAGAGCGTCGCACGTACGCCACGAAAGGGCGGTAGCACTCCACTCAGACCCTTCTCCCGCCTTCTCGAGGGAACAGATCACCAAAGCTTCGACTGTCTGCCGACGCTTCCGCCGGATCTGGAATGGCGGGACCCACACATCATGGTTGTACGGGACCGGAGGGTAGACAGTAGGGCTGAATCAAGCTCCAGGTCAAGCGTGGGCAAGCAACGCGATAGCTCTCAGCTGCTGCCACATCGGTCCGCGCAAACGCCACAGCGGACATCATGAATGGTCCGAAAGTTCCCATTCGAGGGCCAGCTCGGGCCTTGCTAATCAAACGATGAAACAACGAGTTGGCGGAAAGCCACCATGCTACCATATCGAGATACGTGCGTTTGGCACCAGCGCTTCCAACCTTAAGTTTGTTCGGCAGTTGCCAATTTCCCGCATTGCCCCGCGCATGCAAGTCCCGTCACGGTTCCACCGTCTCGTATATACAGCGTTCGTCCTCCCCGCGTCGCTTCTTCGCTGGGTATTTCTGGAGTAAAGAGAAGCCAGAGGTGGACGTCGGACACGTCTTCCTGCAACCGACAGATTAGCTGACAGGTCAGCCGCCACGGGTGTACAGAGCTATCAGCTCCTCCGATGTTTCCCACGTTCAGCAGTTCCGTAGCAGGCCTCGAATCCGCAAGCATAAGCGGAACCACACCAAAACATGGCCAGAAAGAACCCGGAAAAGAAGCCCGCCTATCACCGCCGTAGACAATCAACAAAGGGCGAGAGGTGACACAAACCGCTCCATCCCCTCCACTACCACCTCAAGGTCTCCGGCCGCACCCGGCTGACTGGCTTAGCAAATCGTCTTCAGCTCCATCAAAGACTCTGATAAGCGGCTCGCTGCGAGCTTCGTCTCCGATTTGCAAAGAAAAACTGTTGAATCTCCCAACGCTCAAGCAAGTACGTGGTGGAAACAGGCGGCGTGCATGCATGGTGTGATTACGTGCATCACCGCCGCGGCTGCAAACTCGCAGCAGGCCAGGCCCCGCATGATTGCCCGCCGGGATGGTGAAAATCCTGGAACCAATAGAACGCGTTGGACGCTTTTTGCCATGGAATGCCTTGCTTGCCCTCCTTGGCGGTGCGTCGTTCGGATATTCGTGGAAGCAGAGGTGTGCAGGTTTAAGTGATGCCTAGCGAACGATGTTTCCTGTCATGGCTATCATTGTAGTTTCGCATTTACAGACTTAAAGGGTTCTAGCGGAAGTTTAAACTCTATAGAAGATGTAATCCCTAGAAATAGGCCTCGTAAATAATTCGCGTCTTAGTTTTAAAAAACCTATTATCGTAGTAGCTAATAAAAATACTAAAGGCTTATTTTACTATTAAATCGGCTGGCGTCTAAAGAGAGACTATAGCGTAAGCCATACTAGGTTTTATATATAATTATAAAATTAAGCGAAAATACTAAACTTTCTCTATCGCGTCTATCTAAACTTATTGCGTCGCGTTAGAGAACGCGTTTTCTTTTTCTACTATTTATCTTCTACTAGTAAATATATATATTTAATTATCTACTACGTAGTTATATCGCTCTATATCTAATTTAATAATACTTTTAGTATTAAGATATCTAGCGGCGAATCTATAGTACTTTTCTATCTATAGAAGTACTAGATCGCTATAATTCTTAACTATATTAATATAAAATAGCTAGTAAAAGCTATCGTAGACGTAGCTAGATATAGCTTAACTATAGTCTATTATATCTAGCGTAATCTACGTAACTAGGGCGAGTCTTATACTTTTACTAGTATTAGTAAATAGTATAAGGTTCTTATAAACTATAAAAAAGACGTATAAATATCCGTCTACGTATTTTATATAGCTAATAGTTATAGATTCTTTTTAGCTTTCTTAAGAATAACTCTACGACTTATCTAGATAAAATAGTTTAGTATTTATATCTTAAATATAGTATTATAATATTAATTACTATTATCTAGCGGACTCTTAAGCGCCGCGGCTAGAGTAGAATCTATATACGAAAAAAAAATAGTAAAACGCTATTTATTTATTAAAATAGTCTTTTATAGTTATATAATCGCCTTTAATTCTCGCTAGCTAGTATTCTTAAATAAATCTAAAGTAGATAAGCGTATAAGCTAGCGCTTCTATAGCTAGAGTAAAATTAAAGTAAAAGTAATAGTTATAAAATCTACGTAATAATTACCGCGCTAAAGTATTTTATTCGTCTATATACTAGACGGATATTTATCTAATATACTTATTAAGTAGACGACGATTAATATAGAGGTTCTACTACGCTAGCTTAAAAAGTTAATATTACTATAGCTAACGCTAGAGTATTATATAATCGTTATAAATAATATTTTAATTTATTAATCTACTATAAGTTACTATATCTCTTTAGATTTTATAGATTTTACTAATAAAAATAGAAGATATAAAAAGTAATTAGAGACGCTAGTATTTATCTTATTTATCTATTATCTTATTATCTAAAGCTTAACTCTATTAAGTATAGCTTTTATAATATAAAGACTTAGATTCGTCGTAACTACTCTTATCTTTATAAGTACTAGAACTTTAGCTTATTTCTACGCTATATTATTATAAAGATAACCTTATCTAGTATTATTATAAGTTACTTTTATAAGACGGGCTACTACGAAGCTCGTAACGCTCTACTAGTAGAGTTCTAGTATAAGAAGTAGTAGATATAGTAGTATCTACTAAGCGCTTATCTTTATAGCGGCGGATCTCTTACTTTAGACGTAGTAGTAAACCCTTTAGTAAATTCTAATCCGTCTATTATATAGTTATAATATTATTTTATAGACTCTTAAAATTCTAGTCTCTATTTATAAGAATTTAGTATACTTATATAAGATTTATAGACTCGTATAAAGCTTATAACTCTAACTAGCTAAAAAAGCCGGCTAGCTATTAAAAAGACGATTTTATTAGACGTATAAAGCTTAAGAGAGAATCTACTACCGATACGTATATAATAGTAGTAGAAGACGGCGAGTATACTTTATATATATATAAAAAAGATATTTTATAAAACGATATACTTTATAGACTCTAATATAACGGTATAAAGAGTATTTAAAATATTTAAGATATAAAAGACGTCGAATTATTCTTCTTTTTAGCCTTCTATTATCTTATTATTCTTTAAGTAACTATTATTAGAGGTTTATCTAGCGTCGCGTTTTTACTATAAATAAGGTCCGCCTATTATTTAATAGTAGCACTATTAAGCGGTAGATAATAATAAGTAAAATTATAACTTTTTAAATATTAATAGACGTTTATATAGTTTTTATATAAGCGCTACTAGTAGTACTAGTAAGTAGAGATTAGAGAATCTAAATTATTTAAAATAAAATTAACTATAACGTCGCCGCTAAGGGCTAGATAGTAGATAATAGTAGTAAAAAATCTACCGCGCTTAGATTTTTCTTTTATACTATTTATTTTATTTATAAGTAACGCGCTTATATTATTTATTTAATTATTTAACGTTTTAGCCGCTAAATCTAATTATAGCTTCTACGTAAAGCGCGTACTTATCGTATAATTAGCTATTTAAATTACCTCGCGTAATATTAGCGTAAAGTAAATAAAGTAAAAAACTTTAATCTAATAATAGCGCTTATACTAGATCTTATAAATATTTATAAGCTTCTTAATATTTTTAAAGTTAAGTAAACTACTAATATTTAGTATAGAACTCTTCGCTACTAATAGCTTATTATAGCTAATAGTTACTAATAGCTTAAAGTACTTATATAAACGGCTAGTAGCTCTAAATATCTTTATAACGGTATCTAATATCTATTTTTTAATTATAAACTAGTTACTATTATTATTAACTTTAAATATTTTTAACGTATATAGCTTATCTTCTAGCGAAAGCTTCGCGCTATATATACGTAATATAACTATATATCGCGAAGAAGAAAAAGAAGAAAAAGCTATAATAATAAATAATAAAAAGCGTAGATCGAGTAAATCGCTAGATACTATAATAGACTTAACTAGATCGCTAAACCTTATCTAAAATAAGAATAAATAAGTAGTAGATATAGACGTAAAAGCTTTATAAGAGATAATCTTTTACGTTATCTTTTTAATCGTCTTAAACGGCTTAAACGTTATAATCTCTACGACGATCTTATTAATATAATTTTAAATCTATTTAGTAGCGTTATTTAGCTTACGCTACTACTTATAAGACTTTTTAAGGGTATAAAGCGTTATAGCTATTACTTTAATCTTCGCTAAAAGTATAAAAAGTCTAAAGAAGCGTCTACTAGACGGTAATAAGATAAATAGCTTATTTTTATTTTTAGTAGGCTTTAACTTCTTCTTCGTAATCGTTAGTAAAGTTACTAAAAGTATAAGAGTTACTAGAAAGTCCGCTAGAGGCGTAAGCGTCGCTAGAGAAGTATTCTTATTAAAATTAAAGTTATAATCGTCGGCTAAGAGTTTATTATAGATATTACTAGCTAAAAACGTAATAATAGTATTAAATAAAATCTCGTTTTAGACTATATACGTATTAATAACGCTCTTAAAGTAGAAGAATTAATTATAAGACTTTAAGAGTTATCTAAAGAGTTATAAAGACTAATCTAGATAGTAGATCGCGTTATTAAACGCGTAGAACGAGTAGAGGTACCGCGAATAAGATTCGCGTTATTTACGCGATAAGGGCGATAAGTAGAATATTACGATAAAGAAGAAGTTCTAGAGAAGAAACGGGTTACGGCCTAAAGTAGAAGCTAGAGGCCTACTTCTATAGATTATAGACCGCGATCTACGACGGATTAGGATTATTATTATATATACTTCTACTATTATTAGACCTAGATATACGTATCGTAATTTAGAGTTAGCCGCCGATCTATTAATTCGGATCGACTCCCTACTAATTAGTAGCTAAAAGATAAACGAGCTATACGACCGACGCGAGCTACTAGAGAACTCTTACTAGATACTATATTAATTCTTTAGAGGTACTAGGGCGAGATTTACTAGCCGACCGGAATATAAATTAAGACTTCTATATATTATAATTTTAGTATCTTCTAATTTAAGGATATACTTAAGGCGACCGAACCGCGAGCGCTTCCGCGAAGCCGACTAAGTCGATAAGAAAGACTAGAACTAAAAGAAGTCGCCGTTAACGTAGAGACTACTATTCTAGATCCGCCCTTACCGCCGCTACTAGAGGCGGTAGTAAGAATAGCGTATTAGCTATAAGACTTCGCTAACGATAGTCTTAGGAACCGTAAAGCCCTATTAGAGGTAAAGATAAAGAACGCCTTATCTACTACCTTAGCGATCTCCTCTAGAGTACTACGACTAGGGTTATCGAGAATCGAGCCGATAATAAGACCTATTTATAACGCTAGATTTATTATAAAAACTAGGTTACTAATCCTTTATCCGCTCGAGTAGAATATCGAAGCTAACGGTAAAAAACCCGTACTCGTAGCCGCTAAGGCGTTTATAGCTAAAGTAAACCGAGATCTATAGTAGAGTAACGTTAAAGAGCTTAAAGCTATCGAGTAGCTAGAGTTAATATAATAAGATCTACGGGTTACGGACTTATCGGTACCGTTAAAAAACGCGATATAATTATCTTAAGTACTAGTAGCTTTCTCGTAAGTCTAATACCTCTATAAAAGTAACGAAGAACTCTAGTTAATTTAAGAAAAAGTTCGTTCGACCGGCGAGCTCGAATCTTCCCCTATAATAGAGTCTTTCTACGGCTAATATAACGACGAAGACGCTAGAGAACTACTCGACTAGGTTATCGAAAAACCCGACGTACTAAAGGGCGTAAGATTTAAGAAATACTCGGGCGTAAAAGCGATTCGATTATCGTATTCTTTTATTAGATACGGGAACGTTTATAATACGAAAGCCGAAAAGAGGCGATCGCTACTACTAAAACCGTCTAAGCTAAGACTACCGAAGAATATAGCCGAACTAGTAGTTAAAGCGACTCTAGATCTAGAAACAGGAGAGATATTCGAAGTTATAGATAAAAGAACGTTTAGCGAAACTAAAATATAAGCTTTATTAAAAGAGACGAAAGTCTAAGAAGCTTAAGAAGCTAAAAAGACTCGCCTAGCGCTAGACGAAGCCTAGATAAATAATCTACTCGCGAAGATTAAAGAAATAGTCTAAAAGGCGACTAACGAAGCTATTCGTAACGCGAAGTATTTAGAAAGGCTTACTCGCGCTAGACTCTAGTAGAGAACTTCGTAGAGCTCGAGTTAGTAATAGTTAATAGAAGAATTAGTACCTTAGAACGAACGAATAATACTTAGAGTCTATAAGAACCTACTAAAAAGATCGGAAAGAAGAACTAAGAAGCGATAAGCGCCCGCCGCGGTCGAATAGATCGGCGGAACTCTCTTTAAGCCTAGCTTAAGTTCTAGCTCTAGCTTAGATAGCTTAGGCGATAATAGGCCTAAGAGAAAGAATAAGAAGCTAGCTCGCGAAGAGAGCTCTTTATTAGACGATCTAGAAGAACTACTCGCGAAGATTTAAAGAAAGAAGAATAAGCGAAAGGCGAAGAAGGCTCTTTAAAAGCTTAAAGATAGCGATACGGACGAAGCTAAAAACGGAGGTAAAGACTAGAGGTTTTAAATAGAGAATATCGGATACTTTAATCTATCGATAAAGCTAAAAGATTACGAAGACGATAATATAATCGAGAGAAAAGAAAAGCTCTACTATTAAAACGTACGCTAGTTTATCGAGGCTATCGAATCCGAACTCCTAGCTACCGTCGAAAGTATAGTAAGAAGAAACGTTTATAAATACTTAAGAGGTACGGTCTAAGCCTAGTATACTAGTTAGTTAATAACTAAGAAACGGACCTACCTTTAAGGCGGAAAAGAAGTCTAACGATAGGCGAGTAAACTTATTACTAGATTTTAAAAGCGACCCTTAGAGGTATAACGAGAGCTATAGAGAAAACGCTTTAAATATCGTAAAGTAAGAGACGGAAATTCGATTAAAAGATTTATTATAGACTACGTTCGCTTAGCGAGAGACGCGGATATTACTATAACTAAGAGTTAGCTACTTTAAGCGTATAAACGGATCTACGTATAGATACGAAGAGATCTAAAACCGCTATCCGCTACTACGATTATAAATAGATATATTAAACGAGCGGAGAAATAGTATATCCTTTAGACTAACCTTATAAACGAGATAGACTACTAAGTACGTAAGGCGGATAGAAATAAGAACCGGAGAGAAATAGAAGCTAAAGCTAGATTTAGAAATAAAAATCGAGTAATAAGAGGTAATACTAACCGTCGAGAGCCCCGTAAGCGCTCGCTAGAGCGTAAAAAGAAGTACGAAGGCGATAGGCTACGCTAACGATCGCGCGACTAGAATTAAATAAGATTCCGCGATAGATACCGCTAAAGATCGCGAGATAAAGATTAGAATAAGAACCGTTCTAGATCGCGAGAAAGAAACCGCGATAGAAACCGCGATAGAGACCGCGGTAAAGATCGCGATAGGCGTATCGATAAGAACTAGTAAGCTTCTAAAACGAATAGTAAAACTAGAAGCGATAGAAGAGATAAGGATAAGAAGAAGCCTACGGCTTACTATATAGACGCTAAGAAGAAGATATCGGACGATAAAAGTTTAAATAATTTAGATAAGCTAAAACTTAAAGAGAAACTAGAAGAAGAAGCTAATTTTAAGAGTATAGACTTAAATATATTATAAAGTTATATCCGTTTTCTCTAAATAATCCCGAAGACTCTTATAGTCTTAAACTACTATACGTTAGTACGTTAAGGGGCAGCCGAGTAACTAGAATTAAAGGTAAAAATTAAACTACTAAAAGAACCGCTCGGAAGAATCGTAAATAGCGAGTATTAATACTCTAGCTATAATACTATATAGTCTTTAAGAAACGCGATATACGCCTATATCCGAGAAGCCTATTTAAAGAGACCTAAGAAGAAACGAAACGCCGCTTCTTAAAAGAAAACCGTTATACTCGGGTCCGGACGGCGAGAGCTACTAGTAAAAGTCTCTTAGCTAGAAGACGCGCTAGTCGATTCTAATATAACGATCCGATTTAACGCGGCTCCAGAGATAACGCTAAAAATAGCCTTCTATAATTAAAGCTACGTAATCGCGAAAGTAAGGCTCGGCGACGCTAAGAAAGAAGCTAAAGTAGTAATTAATACTAGAGCGAATATAAGCGTAATAGATAAGAACTTTTTAGACGCTACTAGAACTACCTACTAGGTCCTAAAGACGAAGTAATCGATACTTCTTTAAGGGATTAATAGCGAAGAGCTATAGAGTAGCGAATTCGTAATAATACCGCTTATCTTTAGAGTATAGAAGGATAGAACCTAGGTAAACGCTACGTTCTATCGCGAAATCTACCTAATTAACGATAGTTAGAGAGCGCTACTAGTCGGAATAGATATTTAGAGACTTAAAGAAATTATAGTCGATACGCTAAGAAATTATCTTCGAATCGTAAGCTACCGCGACGTAGAGATACTAATATAACTTAAACTACGATTTAAAAAAGTAGTACGAGAAATAAGAGTAAAAGCTTACGAAGATATAATAATACTTCTAAGATCGATTACTCTAGTTAAGATTAACTTCGCGAAGACGCTACTAGATAATAGAGATTTCGAGTATACGCCCGCGTTAAAATAGACTATAGCTACGAGCGATAGGAATCCCGAACTACTAGCGTATACGTATATAATAAACGCGAAGACCGAAGCTATCTAGTTAAAAAACGAGACCGACTAACCTATCTATATCTAGCGAAAGTAGTTAATAGAAACCGTAGTCGACTTAAAGATCGTAAGAACCTCCGCGGCTAGCGAACTTAAATATAGGACTACCGCTATAAACGCCGATAAAATTAATCTAAAACTAGAAACGAAGCTAAAGAACGGAGTTACTATATATAGAGATAACGAAACGGTTAAGATACTAGCGAAAGCGATTAATAAGTATCTAATAGTATAGACGGAAAAGAACTATAGGGTACTTATTTTAAAGAATAGGTAAATAACGATTCTACTAAAGGAGGGCTAGAAGTACGATACTAAGCTATCTATAAAAGTATATTCTATAGCTAAGAGAGATTAAAAGTAGATCGATAAGACCTTTAATAAGCTCTACAAGTAAGGGAAAATAGACTAGATCTAAAAGTATATTATCTTTAGATTTCTAGTCTTCGTAGTATAGCGCTAGATCTATAAGAATAGTAAATAGGCCGAAAAGCCGAGAGTAGTAGTCGATATCTAAGAGTTAAATCGGATAATCTAAAAGGACTCGTATCTACTTCTAGTATAAGAGGATATTATAAGCGTCGTCCGTAGATTAAGATTTATAATAGTAGTAGACGCAACGGCCTTCTTCTATTAATAGAAAGTAAAAGCTAAAGATCGCTATAAGCTAACGGTAAACTTATATCGAGAATAAGAATTCTTTAACGTCGCCGTAATAGAATTTATTAATTTAGTAGCGTACGTCTAGAGGTAGCTAGATTAGATTCTACGGTAATATCGTAATTTCGCCCGAGTATATATCGACGATCTAACGATCTATAATAAGACGTTAAAAGACTACGTAAGCTATTTAGAAAAGGTCTTCGAGAGGCTAAACGACTTTAGAATTACGTTAAATCTAAAAAAGAGTTTCGTCGGATATCTATTACGAACCCTAGGGTATAAGGGCTTTATAACCCTAAGGGCTAAAAGCCCGCACGGGAGGAAGCACCGCAAGGGCTAATAAGCCTCGCGGACGGTAGAGCCGTATAGATAAGAATCCCGCACGGGAAGAACGGGCGTAGGGGAACTTAGCGCCTACGAGACCGAGCTTAGATAGTAACTAAAGCTCGTACGGGAAGAACGCCTATAGAGGACCTAAGAAGGATAAAAGACTACACGTAACGGAAAGACCGCGTAGAAAGTAGGGCCGTAGGGACTTAATAACCTAGTCGGATTATAGTCCCGTAAGAAATACGGGATCTAGAAAGTAGGAAAGGGGCGCGAAGGTACGGGCGTAAGTAAGACGGTTATTACGACCGCTTAGTAGCGATAGAAGCCGAAAGTCGGAATTCTAGAAACTATCTAAAGCGCCGAGGTTACGTGCGACCTACTAGTACTCTCTACTAAGAGTATACCTTATAATGCCCTTAATAAACAGCATTAAATAATAATGCCCTTAAGAAAGGGCATACTAGATTATAACTAGCTTTCCTATAGTATATAGATATACTCCCTTAGCTAGTATCTTAACCCTTCGTAGTTAACTTAAAGTTCCAATTTAAACCTTATTAATTTAGAGATAACCGGCTTACTATATATCGTATAATTACGTAATACCTTCTTATCTAATTATTATTATCCCCCTCTTATCTCTTTAAGGTAAACCCTTCGGTTTAATCCACCTGCTAAGCGACTCCGAAGCTTAGTAGAAGGAGCCTACCGTTATACTTTAACTACTATTCTTACAAGAGGAGGAAGACAGTTAACTCCTATATAGAAAAGTATACCTAGTGTAGAAATTACTAATAAAGCAGCAATATAGACGTCCCTATAAGTAATAACCCGCAATAGCCTACGATAGTAGACCTATTCTAAATAATTAACGACACCTAAAGTAGGCTCGGGCAGCTCTAGAGCCAATTCCGCGACTAAAGCGAGGAAAACGCCTAACTTAAAAAGAAGCTCGGGGCGCTATAACGCTAACCTACGCTACTAACTATACCGGCGTATACGGCGACCGCGGAACCTATAGTAGTACCTACTACTAAGGTTAAAGTCCCGAAACCCGATCTATATTAGGGAGACCGTAAGAAAACATAGGACTTTATTACCTAGCTTAACGACTATATCTACTTCTCCTACGGATAATTCGCTAACGAAGTAGAAAAGATACTCTACGCTAGTATCTTTCTACGTAACTCCGCGGAGCAATAGTTCCGTCCCTATAAACGGGAGTAATAGGAGAAGCTATCCGAGTAACGAAACGAAGCGACGGTTAAGCTCTTTAGTAGCTACTTAGCCTTTACGCGGGCTCTTAAGAAAGTATTTATTAGTCTCGACGAAGCTCGCTTAGCTACCCGCACCCTAATAAACCTTAAATAGAAGGGATCTATCTAAGACTATACTACTCGGTTCTAGAATATAGTCTACCTTACTACCGGACAATACTCCGACGCTACCCTATAGACTTTCTACTACTAAGAACTAAGAGAGGAAATTAAAGACGCTATAGTCTACTACGATAGGCCCGAGAACCTATCTAAGCTTATTAAGCTAGCGTAGCTTATAGATCGACGACGCAACGAACGATAGTTTAATAAGAAATCCTACGGAGCTAATAGTACTTAGCCTCGACGACCTCGCTATACTTAGAAAGGGGGCGATGCTATAGAGTTAGATAATACCTAAAGGGGCACCCCGATAAACAATAATAAGGGCAGAAGTTAGAACTATAGGAAAGGTAAACGCACGCAACGTAGAGAATAGACACCCTAATAGAAGTCTCGATTTAAGAAGAGGCTATATATCTACTACGGCGATAAATAGGATAAGACGCACCACTACTTATATAACTCTAAGAAGAAGGCACGCAACACTACGGCTGCTACTAGGGACGAATAGAAGACT
The DNA here is from genome assembly GCA_022560015.1 of Diplodia mutila. NCBI lineage: Eukaryota > Fungi > Ascomycota > Dothideomycetes > Botryosphaeriales > Botryosphaeriaceae > Diplodia > Diplodia mutila. The sequence continues at coordinate 15,183 of JAFISB010000047.1, read as the reverse complement.
TAACGAGAGCTCTTCTCAACGCGTAAGCTAGAGGAGGTCGATCTATTCGAAGAGATCGATAGGCGACGTAGAATACTTAAGACACTCGAACACGCTAGTTTAAGCTAGACTACGTGCTACGACGACGACTATACTATTTATTAGAGCGATAAAGACGCTACGGAATAGTACCCGAAACCCTAGCGCGTTTAAACTATAGTACGTTACTAGACTTAGTAGGAGATCGATAAATTTATTAAGGCACTACCCCGGGACGACGACTTAGTAGATAGCGATACCGGAGAACTCTACGATAGTACCCCCGAGTCTAGCAATACCGAAAACGAACACGATGCGGCTATACTTACCCGAGTTATCGAGTACCTCGGCTAATATAAAAGTATACGCCGGACCGAGGATGCGACTCCTACGGCAACCTAGATACCTACTACCGGGCTAGGCCCGGATACCTAGCAATTCCGCATTTAGAAAGGAAAGCTAGAAGGACGACTATAGGACGGCTAGTAGTAGCGACCCTAGAAGAAATCCCCCTACTAGACGGTAGATAAGATTAGTAGATAGCTTCGCGACGAGGCACGGAATACCTAGCGGGAATAGAACTATTAGAACCTCCTACGTCTCGCCTAACTACTCTTCTAACGAGGCACTATATCCTTTAGGAGGAATACCCTATATTAGCGACCCTACTATAAAGATAATACCTTACCCCACTACTATTAGGTGAGGGCAGGGACCCTATATTAGTAAAAACGAATTAGTCGCGGATAATAGACCTACTAGAAGGACTCGACCCTTCGAATAGAATAGCTAAATAATACGACTATCGGAGATCTCGTCTAATCGGGAAACTAGACGGCCTCCCTAGTTAGAGACCCTAAGAGGGGCCGTTAAACAGGTCCCTTAACTAGGTTACACGTATATCGAACGGAATTATATCTATCGGAATAGAACTCTTTAAGCTACTATACTTATAAGTAACCTTTTATAGTAAAAAGGCACGGGCTATAATCGATAGTAGCGTATAGAGTACGTATATCGACCTATCCTTCGTCGTTAAGCACTAGCTATATTAGCAAGAGAAAGATAAGCCTTACCCTCTCTAAACTATAGACGGATTACCCGCACAGTACGGAAAAGGTTAGATAAGGATTAAAATAGGGCTAGCACTAATATCTATCGCCAACTACAAGGAAAAGATTAACCTAGACGTTATAAAGATACTAGGACACGATATTATTCTAGGAATGCTATAGCTAAAAACGCATGCACTATATATTAACTAGAGAACCGAGGAAATTACCTTCCCGGACGAACAATATATAAAGCACCTCGCCACCGCAAAACGAATAAGCTAGACGATAGAGACTAAAGCTAGGGCTAGAAGCTAGAGCTAGAAGAGCTAGGGCGAGAGCTAGAAGCTAGAAGTCTAGAACGTAGAGTAACGACCCGGCGTAGAAGTAAGTAGCTCCGCTAAAGTCTAAGAAATCTCCCTAGCGGTAATTAGGCGCATAAAGCGTAGAGGCGATAAGGTATACTACCTACACTTACAACCTAGCGCAGAAATGGAACAACGAATTATCGCACGCATATAGCGACTAACGGGGCCTCTAGCAGAGGATAACAGCCTAAAGTCGGTTAGAGAAGACTACCCCTAGAGGATTTACGCGCGTTATATAAACGTAGCGGACGTACCTACGATACTACATTAGAATATTAGCCCTACATATAATAGCGTAAAAAGGGAAAGAACGTTACACGGTTATCTAACTAGGGGAAAGCCGATACCTATAGGCAACCTAGTAAGCGAGAAAATATATAGGGAACTCGGCGGGGAAATAAGGCCTAAAGAAAAAATAACAACTTTAGAGAAATAACTACCGCTACTTAAAATAGCATCCGTGCCGAAAGAATTCTAGGAATTTACGGACCTTTATAAGAAACGAGGAAAAGGATTCTTACTAAAATACTAATCTTAGAATTACGAGATACCCCTTATTCTAGAAATATAGCCTGCGTTTAAGCTAATATACTCGCTATCTCGTACCGAGTTAGAGGCTTTAAGAGAATATATCGAAAAGAACCTAAAACGCGGATATATACGGCCTTCGTCTTTACTAGCCGGCTATCCTATTCTATTCGTCCTAAAAAAGAACGGCGAGCTCCGCCTCTACGTCGACTACCGTTAACTAAACGATATTACGGTTAAGAACCGTTACCTATTACCGAGAATCGACGAACTCTAAGACAAGTTCTAGACTACGAAGTACTTTACTAAGTTCGACCTCCGCGAAGAATACTACTTAGTCCGTATTAAAGAAGGCGAAGAATAGAAGACTATCTTCTAAATACGGCTAGAATACTTCGAGTATACGGTAATACCCTTTAGGCTAACTAACGCCCCTGCGTTATTCTAGAGCCTAGTAAACGATACCCTACGCCCGTATTTAGACGTATTCTACACTACGTATCTAGATAATATTATTATCTACTCGGATACCTTAGAAGAACACCAGAAATACATCCAGAAGATACTACTCGTACTTAGAGAAAAAGACCTACGGATAGCACCCGAGAAGTATAAATAGATTACGCAGAAAATAGAATTTCTAGAATTTATTATTACACCTAGACACATTAGTATAGACGAGAAAAAGCTAGACGTAATTAGAGAATAGCCCGAACTACGAACCGTTAAGGAAGTATAATTCTTTCTTAGATTCGCTAACTTCTACCGTAAGTTTATTCTAAACTACGCGAAGGTTACGGAGCCCCTTACTAGACTTACTCGTAAAGAGTACGGGTTTTAATAGGGGGAGGCGTAGTAGAAGGCATTCGAGTCTCTTAAACGAATATTCTATAAAGCGCCCATCCTAGATATTTATAATCTAGAGCTACCCGTTATTATAGAAACGGACGCATCGGACTACGCCATCGGCGCCTATATTAGTTAACTAGATAAGTAAGGTAAGCTCCACCCGATTGCGTACTATTCTAGGAAGATAACGCCCCCGGAGCTTAACTACGATGTCTACGATAAGAAGCTATTAGCTATCGTTACGGCTTTTAAAGAATAGAGATACTACCTCGAAGGAGCTAAATACTAAGTAATAGTTTACTACGATTATAAGAATCTTACGCACTTTACTACTATAAAAGAACTAACTCGACGACAAGTTAGATAGGCTAAAGAACTAGTATTATATAATATAAAGATTACCTATAGAAAGAGATCTAAGAACGCTCGCGTAGACGCGCTAAGTAGAAGAGCCGACTACGTAGAAGGGAAGCCCAGATTATAACTAGTAGTCTTAAATAGATAGGAGGACGGCAGCCTTACACCCGCCAGAACGTGCGCACCTATTTTTAGAGTTGCCTAATTATAGCTCTAGAAGGTATCTAATACCTCGCTTACCCCGGTTAAGCTACTAGCTCCGGCGTATCGCTTAGAAGGTAACGCCTAGATAAAGAAGATCCGAGGGGCCTACGAATATAACGTAATAGCCTAGGAACTTAGAAACGTAGAGGACGACCCTCGCCTAACTAGAGACGCAGACGGTACTATTCTATATTTAGAATTAGTCTACGTTCTAGTAAGGCTTCGGGAAGAAATCGTTAAGGACATCTACGAAGTACTAGTATACGGTTACTAAGAAATAGATAAAATAATCGAGAGGATTACTAGAAATTACTACTTCTCGGGCCTACGAAGAACCGTTTAACGAGTAGTTTCGTAGTACGACCTCTATATTCGAAGTAAGGCCTCGAAACACGCGCTATACGGCTTACTTTAGCTATTACTAGCCCCGGAAAGACCCTAGTAATCTATCTCGCTAGACTTTATTACGGATCTACCCTAATTAAAGGAACCTTTAACTAACGTTCTATACGATTCGATCCTAGTCATCGTCGATAGGCTTACTAAATACGCGTACTACCTACTATACTTTAAAACGGTAAACGCGGAAGAACTCGCCTATACGTTCCTTAGGATAACCCTCGGTAATTACGGGTTACTAGAAGAGCTCGTATTAGATAGAGATCGGTTATTTACCTCCCGATTCTAGTAGACTCTTACCCGTTAGCTTAGTTCTAAATATAAGCTATTAACCACAGTACACCCGCAAACGGACGGATAAACGGAACGGACTAACTAGACGCTCGAATAATACCTTCGCTATTACCTTAACTACGCACAGGATAACTAGGTTAAACTGCTACCCCTTACCTAGTTCGCGTATAACAGCTCTAAAGCGTCTACGACTTAGGAATTACCGTTCTATACTAACTACGGGTACGAACTAACAGCTTACTAAGAACTAATACTAAGTAAATCCCTTACCTAGAAAGAAATCCTTAAAGCAGACTAGCTAAAGGCACTCTATAAACAGCTTAGCCTCGATATCGAATATAACGGATTTTTAATATCCCGCTATTATAATAGACGGTACTAGGAGGCACCGAAGCTAAAAGAGGGGGATAAAGTTTACCTCCTTAGAAAAAACATTAGAATAAGGCGTCTAAACAACAAACTAGACTTTAAGAAGATAGGGCCTTTTAAAATCGACAAATAGATTAGAAAAGTTAATTTCCGCCTTAAATTGCTAGAAATAATGCGGATACACCCGGTCTTCCATATCGCCCTCCTTAAACCCGCTCTAGAAAACGCTACAACAGTCTAATAAACAGAAGAAATAGTACTAGAAAACCTAGACGCCAACGAAAATAAAGACTAGATCGTAGAAAAAGTCCTCGATAGCGGCTACGTTAACGGTTAGTTTAGATACCTCCTATAATAGAAAGAAAACTAGGATAACACCTAGGAACTACCGGAAAACTACGACGGCTATAAAGAACTTATTATAGAATTCTACCGTCGAAACTCTAAACGTCCTATACTAGCACCTCGCTTAAGAGGAAGGCCTCGAAATCGAATAGAGATATAGCCCGCGCCTAGTTAACCGGCTCGGACGACTCCGGCGGCGTAGTAGGACTTAGAGAGCTAGTAGAACTTATACTAGTATTAGCTAAGAAATCGCCACGTATACGCTTTAGCGATCGCTCCCCCTTAGTATTCTTAGGGTTAACCGGATCCCTCGAAGGTGCGATAGCCTCGGCACGCTCTAGTTTCTCTAAAGACTCGAAACCCTCGCGGATTATCCGGGAACGACGAGACTAAAGAAAGCGCTACTATTTTCGCAAACGAAGAAGCTTCTCTAGAGTAGTATTCTCCTCTATAGTAAGGCGAGCCTGCTCGCGATCTAGGAAATCTACTATAACTAGTTAGTAACGTAAAGAGACCTAAAGGGATACTTACGACGGGAAACACCCCGCGTAGCTATATTATAACTAGTACGACGAGCACCTAGATATATAGCATAGATAGAGGGATTCTCCTATAATACTACGTACTTAGACTCGTATAATAAGCAATTCGCATAAGGAATTATCTCGACCCTACGAAGGAAAATCTCGTCTAATAACTTCTAACGGCGAAGGGTAACCCGGTTTACCTTACGAGGCCGCAAGTTAGTAGCGGAATTAGAAGTAGAACGTTTCTTAGGAGGTATAACGAAGACTTACGGAAAGAAAAGAAGCTACTAGAACGACGAAAGATATATACGACTAGTAAATCTTCGGGTCGAAGATTCTTAAGGTAGGGGGTAGTATTACGAACCCTAGGGTATAAGGGCTTTATAACTCTAAGGGCTAAAAGCCCGCACGGGAGAAAGTACCGTAAGGGCTAATAAGCCTCGTAGACGGTAGAGCCGTATAGGTAAGAATCCCGCATAGGAAGAACGGGCGTAGAGAAACTTAGCGCCTACGGGACTAAGCTTAGGTAGTAACTAAAGCCCGCACGGGAAGAACGCCTATAGGGGACCTAAGAAGAATAAAAGACTATACGTAACGAAAAGACCGCGTAAGAAGTAGGGCCGTAGGGACTTAATAACCTAGTCGGATTATAGTCCCGTAAGAAATACGGGATCTAGGAAGTAGAAAAGGGGCGCGAAGGTACGGGCGTAAGTAAGGCGGTTATTACGACCGCTTAGTAGCGATAGAAGTCGGAAGTCGGAATCTCGGAAACTACCTAAAGCGCCGAGGTTACGTGCGACCTACTAGTACCCTCTACTAAGGATATACCTTATAATACCCTTAATAAATAGCATTAAATAATAATGCCCTTAAGAAAGGGCATACTAGATTATAACTAGCTTTTCTATAGTATATAGATATACTCTCTTAGCTAGCATCTTAACCCTTCGTGGTTAACTTAAAGTTCTAATTTAAACCTTATTAATTTAGAGGTAACCGGCTTACTATATATCGTATAATCACGTAATACCTTCTTATCTAATTATTATTATCCCCCTCTTATCTCTTTAAGGTAAACCCTTCGGTTTAATCCACCTGCTAAGCGACCCCGAAGCTTAGTAGAAGGAGCCTACCGTTATAATATCCTTATACTACGCTACTAGAATAGCGGGTTAACGCCTTTAGACTCTAATCTACGGAAGAGCGAGCGAAGGCGTTAGTCGATATACCCTTTCCGAAAACGCTTAAAGACTTAAAGTACTAGATCGGAGCTATTAGATAGTTATAGTTAAGAATCCTCTACTACGCGGAGATTATAAAGCCTCTAACGGACTATAAGACGGCCCTACTAAAAGCTAGTCTAGTAAAGGGTAATATAAGACGATTCTATACTAAGAGGACGAAGGTTATTCTATTAGAGGATTAGAAAGTAGTATACGAAGTAATCCGCTAGTACTTAAGAAACCTACCGTAGTTAATCTACTACGATCTAGACTAAAGATTATATATCGATATCGACTTCTCTAAGCGCGGAATAGGCGCGCTACTATATTACGTTAAAGAAGAACCCGAACTAATACTAGAAAATAGTAAAGTATAGCTATAGAACGATAATCTAATTTAGCCGGTTACTTTCTTATCTAGAGTACTAAAGCTAGCCGAGACGAGGTACTAGCCAACCGAATTAGAGGTAGCCGGAATCGTCTAGATACTAAGAAAAGTAAAGTATATAATATACTCCGAATCTAAAAAAACCGCGTACTTCTTTACAGATTATTACGCCGCGACGTTTATCGCGTAGTACTATAACCTATAAACTACGTTAGTAATAGATAAAATAAATCTAAAGTTAATTATAGTAAGCTAGTATATCTCGTAATTCGACTTAAAGATCTTCTATCGACTAGGAAAAACGCACCTAGTTTCTAATACGTTAAGCCGCCTAATCGCGGACCGCTAAAAAATAGCTCTAAAGAAACTATAAGAGACTCTTAATCCGGTAGCCGTCTTTACTATTATAGTAGTAGAGATATCCGAAGAGATAAAGAAACGGATACGATAGGGCTATTAAGCGGAGGCGTACTAGCGTAAAATTCTTAAAGTTCTAATAATAATCCGCGATATAGATTAGAAAGAGGCTTAGAAAAGAGCGCGAAGCGACCTCGAAAAAGCGAGCGCTAAATAGATTAATAGTAAAGATTAGAAGTAGGGCGTAGCCGAACGAGAGTAGCGCGAGTACATCTATTAAGAGGATATAGTTATAAAAGTATATAACGATAGGGGCGTAGAGAAGAAAGAAGCGCGCGAGCGTAACTAACGAGAGAAAGCCGATATAGCGGCGTAAGATTAGTAATAAGATTAGAGCGACGTAATAAACGAGTTAAGGGCGGCGGTAGTAGAAGATAGCGAGCTAGTAGAGAATAACGAGAAAATACTAAAAGCGCGCGAAGGTAAAACGTCGGCTAAACCGCGCCGCTAAGGCTATCTATTAAGCTACTAGCTATAAGCGCCGATTAATCTACTCGATTCGAAATCCGAACCGAACGCGGATAGCCCCGCTATAATAAGACGTAGAGAGTAACGCGAAGCTAGACTAAGAAGAATAACGCAAGCGCTATACTTAGACGCTACCGCTCTCGAAGAAGAAAATAAAGTACTAGAAGTAGTATAGAGATTACGTTTTTTTTTAAGAAATAGTCTACTCTACTACGTAGACTCTAAAGATAATCGGTACTATCTATATATTCTAAAAGCCGTAGATAAGGAAATTTTCGAGATCGTATATAATAAATAGTATTATAGCGGATTCTAGAGAGTCTATAACCGGATTAGATCTAGCCTACTAGTAAGGCGACTTATAAAGAAGCTTTAAGCGTATCTACGTTACTACCCCGCGTGCTAGTTATGCGTAACGAAGCGATATATACTATATAGAGAACTATACCCGATTTAAGAACCGGCTAGACCTCGCGAGATCTAGATAATAGATTTTATAGCGAAGCTACCGCCGACGCGTAAGGCTTATAATATACTTCTAATAATTACGTATAAAGTAACGAAGGAAATCCTACTAATTAAAGAAAAGAAATTCTAGACGGCCGAAGAATAGACTAATAAGTACGTAAGAAAAGCGTTATTCTATAGCTAGAGCTTCTTAAGAGTCTAAATTATAGATAGAAATCCGCGATTTACTTCGGCCTTCTAGAAGTAAGTATACGCGAAGCTAGAGATTAAGTAGTATATAATTATAGTATACTATCTATAGGTCGACGGCTAGTTAGAGCGCACGAATTAGACGATAGAGATAGCTATTCGCTACTACGTAGCTATATATCTAGAATCTAAGTAGATAAAAGTATTACCGCACTTATAAGCCTTAATAAATAACGCGGTTAACGTAATAACCGGTTTTACGCTAAACTAGTTATTAATAAAAAATAACGCGAGAACCGATCCGCTCGCGGTATTAACGGATATACCGACTAATCGCGAATAGAGATAAGACGCCGCTAGGCGCGAAGCGTAAGAAGCCGTATTCTTCGCGATAATTAACTAGAAAAGTAGATACGATAGTAAGTATAAGCCTCTTTAGTTATAGAAAGAGGATAAAGTATTCGTAAAACTCTACTAGAGCTATAAGGCGTTAGGGTACGCGAACTAGAAGTTTTCGTATTAGAGAATTAAACTATTTCCGATTATTCGTAAAGTTAGAGACCTAGCCTACGAGATCTAGCTACCGTAAAAGTAGTATATATATCTAGTAATCTTAATCGCTTATTTAGAACTAGCGCCGAGGGAGCGAGACCCGTATAAAAGAAATAACTATCTAGAGCTAAATCTAGTTATAAAATAGAATAGTAAAGACTCTCCGTTCGAGATAGTAAGGTTACTCGATAGACGAACGACGTAGATATATAGAAAACTAGTAAAAAAGTACCTCGTCTAATAGAAAGAATAAGGACCGGCGTATAATTCGTAGCTTACTAAGAAAGCGCTTTATAACGCGAGAGAGCTAGTAGTAAAGTACGATAATAAGTACCCGGTTTAGCGAGTAGCGAAGAAATCGGAAAGAGCGAAAAGACGTAGTAAGAAGTAGCGCGCGGTAGTAGAATTAGGCGTATAAATAGATTAGAGAAGAAGCGCGACGGGTCGGTAAGAATCCTATAGTAGGTACGCGTATAAAAATAAAAAAAAAAAAAAAAAAAAAAGAAGAAATAGTAGATTAGATAGTATATAGCGGACGTAGCGCGCGAGCCGGCGTAGAACGGCGAGAGAAGAGAACGAAGCGAAATTCGCGATAGAAAAAGAAAAAAATATAGAAGTATAAGTAAACGAAATAAAAAGAAGAAAGATTAGTAAAGCGCCGTAATCTTAGAAGAGGCTAGATTATATATTAAGTATCTACGCGAGGCGCATCCGTTTTAGAAGTAATATAAATAACCCTAGTCGTAAAGCCGTAATATTATACGCTCTACTACTAACCGCTATCTTAATACTACGCGTATAGATTCGTATACGATACGAAAGAGACCTTTCTACTAAGTACTAATACTAGTTACGCGAATATTAACCTAATAAGATTAGATATATTAAAGCCGAAGCGGTCGCGAGATCGGCGCTAGAAATTATAAAGGCGCTAGTACTAGATCTTCTAGATCTAGTAAAGAATCTATACTCGATTTAGGATTTCGTCTATATCGTTATAGTACTATAGAAGGATAGCGACGTATAGGCGTACTTAAACGTAATATACGCGTAAGGTAATTACTTACGCTTAAAAGATTTTAAGAACGATAACGATCCGATCTCCTCTAATAATCTTCTAACTCTACTACCGCCTACTAAAGAATTCTTATAGAAGATAAAGAAAGTTTAGCGTAAGATTTAATAAGACTATAAAGAGCGTACTAAAAAGTAACCGGCGCCGCGTCTACGCTCTTTACTATCTCTATATATTTTAGTCGAGCTAGTATCGATTTAAAGAAAGAAATTTAGCGCCCTAAAAGCCCCGTAATAGTAACCCGGCGCCGTACGCGATCTTTAGGATAAAAGCGGCGAGTCTAGCTAAAAGCTAGTAGTTTTAATACTATCTAAGCGAGCGATAGTAACTACGAGTATAATATAGGGCGATTTAAGATATAAGAAGCTATACCGCCGATAGATCTTTAATAAGACTACTAGCTAGAAGTTCTAGAGGTAATCTTAAAAGGGCGGAACCGTAAAGCATTTAGTAATATATAACGAGATTAAGGACTTATAGCTATACGACGTTTCTTTATATATCGATATTAATAATATACCTCTAAAAAACGTTATACTCTCTAGTAACCTCGCCTATAGAGTAATCCGATGCGTAATAGAAACCGGATATATACTATTATTTAAGCTATACTAGATATAGCCTACTAACTTTACGTAAAAGAGAAACCTATATAACGCGATCGAGTCTATAGGGCGTCTAGCTATAATAACTATACGTAATAGAAACCGCGAGTTCGGGTCGTATAATAGATATATCTACTACGGCGTATACGATATAATCTAGCTAGTTAAGAACGCCGGCTCCCTCGAGAACGCGCGCTAGCTAAAGAAGTAGTACTAGAGAGATAAAAGTACGGAGAGCGTAGTAACCGCCGACGTCTTTAAGCCGCACCGGTTCTAGACTAAGTATATAGTAGAAAAGATAGATCTAGAGAGAATATTATAAAATAACGAATAGTCTACTACTATTATTTAGAAACTCGAAGAGTTTTAGAACGAGAAGCTTTCGTATAACTCGGATAAGCTCTCTTCTACGTATCTAGAGTAGTAGTCGTACTAGAAAGATATTAAGGCTATAAAGAAGTAATTCTCTCTAAAAGCGTTAGAGAAACGATAGACTTCTCTAAAGCCGCTAAAGATAATTAAACTCTCTAACTAGATAGCTTTTAAGACGAAGAAAGATCCGGCCGTAGTTTCCGCCGATCTAGATAATAAGATCGCCGAAGTACTAGGAGATATAGTTATAGTAGAGGATATACTATAAAAATATAAGATTACTATTATCGGCTCGTTAACGCTATTCGGATCTAGAGCGCGACTAGAAGCCTAGCTTAAGAAGTACGGCGCCGAAGTTAAGGGAACTATATATAAGAATACTATCTACCTTATAAAGAGTACTATTTAAGGAACGAGGCTTTTCGCGCTCGAGAAGAACGCTAGACTATATAATAAGAACGGTATAGACGTTAAGATCTAGTTAGAATTAGTATTTCTTAAGGCCCTAAAGGCGCGAATCGAGAAGGAATAGAAAGTATTAGATAACTAGAGCGAGAAGGCTACGCCGACGCTAAAATTTAGAACCCGGCCTCGTATACTACGATAGCGCACTCTAAGTAGTAAAAGTATTACGGGAATATTAGTAACTCTAAACCTAAAGAAAAAGAAGCGCGAAGATTCGAGCGTATAAAATATTATTAGAGTCTATAACTAAGCTAACGAGAACGAACCGGACTAGAAGATAAAAGTCGCTAGAATCGCCTACTAATTCGCCGCTTACGCTACTTACGCCGCGGAACTAGTTATTTTTAATATCTTTATTTATTTATTTATTTATTTAGTTTAACGTCCCTCTAGAGTCTTAGACTATTAGAGACGGGGCTAGGCCCGTTTCTATCTACTTATCTAGGTAGGCGTTCGGTGCTTAGGTTCGGAATTCGTATAAGGAACGGTGCGCTTAAGAGCTTATCACCTCTAGATATAGAGGGAATAGTAGAAAAACATAAAGAAACGTAAGAAAAGTAAGAAATATAAAGGAGTGGCTGGCGGTACGTATTTAAACCTCGTCAGGTAGGTCGTTTAACTGCCACCGCCGGGTAGCAATCTTTGATTTTTCTAGGAATTTAGCCGTTAGGCTAGTTCCTAGAGTCGTAGAGAAGAGGTCCGTTAATTCGATTCTATACTTCTTAAGTGCGTCCTTAACCGGGACCCTTAGGTCCCGATAGAGAGGGCAGCTAAGAAGTAAATAGCGAGGTATTTAGCGAGCCGTTCGGCTACACCTATACGTATCATCCTCGGCGTAGTTAAAGCGGTAAAAATAGAACTTAAAGTATTCGTATTCGATCTTTAGTTAATAGAAGGCGGAGGCTATCTCTCGTACTTTCGTAGGAGCCTTTATCTTCCGCCCTACCGCTAACCCGAAAGTCCGTTTATAAGCTAATTCCGGCGCCGACTTAAGCCGCTTTTCCTAGTCCGTAAAGGTCTACTGCTTTACTAAACTCTTAAAGAAGTTAAGTAAAGTAGTAGTCTTCCGGATAGGGTATTTCGTAGCTCGTTTTACTAGTAAGTCGGCGGCCTCGTTGCCTAAAACGTCTTAATAGCCTAGATACTATTCTAGAGAGACGGTATTCCTCCTCCCTACTAGCGTAGTAGCTAGCTTAATAGCCCGGACCTGCTATGCTTATCCGGGCGTATTTTAGGGAGTTTTTAGCCTAAGAATCGCGGCCTAATTATCCGCGTAGATTCTTATATCTCGGAAACGAAAGCCCTTAGAAACGGCGGACTTAAGACCTCTTACGAGGCCCTCTATCTCGCCGTTATAGACTAGGTTTTCGGAACCTAGATTCGTACTAACTCTTACTAAGGGCTCGTCCTTTAACTGGCTAAAATCGTACGTAACTACGCCGACCTCTACGTTTCTACCCGGAGATAGAACGGAGGCGTCGGAATAGATAGCTATACGATTAGGGGAGGCCCTTTTAGATTCTAAGACGTGGGCCTTAGCCTGCGCCTCTTTATCTAAAGAGCTAACCGTTACCGAGTAGGGTAACTTCTTAGCCTATAGCGGAAAGAGGTGCGGATCTACTACTTCTAAAGACGCTAGCTACGTCTTTCTAAGTAGCTTAACCTTCTCTAACTGCGTAGGCCTAGAAGTATCCCGTCTTTCGATATTAATATTCTCTAGTTAGATTCGAATTAGATAGTTTTCTCTAATTAAGTTCGTCCGAAGGGCGTATTTCCGGACTCGTTTATCTAGGCGGATGCCTACGGGAGGGATTCCACTCTCGATTTCTAAAGGAATAATAGGCGCCGTTCTAAATACCCCTAAGATCTTACGGAGTGCTAGATTCTAGAGGAGTTTTACTTGTCTTTCGAACTACGCCTAGTTTTTCTAGTAGATTTCTAAGCCGTAATCGGCTACGGTAGTAACGCATACTAGATATAGCTAGCGTATAGCGTAGGGGGATAAACCCCGTTCGATATTAGCTAATCGAGACATCCGGTAAAAGGCGGATCGGGCTTAGCTAATCCTCGTAGAGACGTAGCTCTTAAAGGTAAAACCCGGGTCGAAGTAGATTTCTAGCTATCGAACCTTAATACCCGGCTTAACTATCTCCCCCGTAGATAGAGTAATAGTAGTAAGCTAGGCCTCGGAGTTCGCTTTAGAAGATCCGAAGTTTATAAGCTCCGTCTTTCTTAGGTCGAATTCGATATAGTTTTCCGCCCCGCGTTTATAGAGCTCTTTTACCTCCTACTCTAGAATCTTCTTATTACGTTTAAAGCTGCCGGAGCTAGCTATTAACGCAATATCGTCGATATAAGAGAGGTAGGTAACGAGAGACTTAGAAAAGAGCTCTCTAAGGTAGATTAGGAAGAGAATAGATAAGACCGGGCTTTCTTACGGAATACCCGTCTCTATTAGACTATACTCTTTTATCTCTCCGTTAAACGCGAGGCCTAATATTCGGAGAGATATAAACGACTTAACCTACGCGAGTAGGTTTAGTAGTATATCTATCTAGGCTATTATTACTAGGAGTTATTCGTCGGCGACGTAGTTAAAGGCACTCTTTACGTCTAAGAGTAGAACGGAGGTCTTACGTTTAAGACGGCGGTTCTTCTCTACCTTATTCGCTAAGAGGAGGGCTACATCGATAGCAGATTTCTTTAACCGTCTATCTATTTATAAAGGATAGAGGAGATTCGTAGTTTCCGCTAGATATTTTAGTCTTTTAGCCGTAATCCGTTCGAGTACTTTTTCTAGGTAGTTAAGTAAAGATATAATACGGTAGGACTTCGGGTCCGCGGTATCTTTCTTTTTCTTTCTTAAGATTGCCCCGGTAGCCGTACGCCAGTATACGGGGTAGTACCCGTAGCTAAATAGCGTAGAAAAGACCTAATAAAAGAGATCCGGCTATACTCTATACGCGTAGATAATTATCTCTTACGTAATAGTATCCGGACCGGGTGTTTTCCCCTTTATCTACGTAGAACACGCATTTTCGACTTCCCTAAAGCTTAGATCGGGCCAGTCCTATTATTTAGGGCTATAGTCCGTCTAGTTAAAGGGGGCTACATCCGGTAGTTTAGGAAATAAACCGTTCCGGAGGGCTAAACACTTCCCGGGAAACGTATCTTCTAGTACGTTCGTAGGACTACGAATCTCGGGGATTCGGTCGTACGCTCTAGGCTTAGTATAAGCTATTACTTTAAAGATATTCTACGGGGTCTCGTTCTTTAGAAACGCGTTCTAGTACTCGCGTTTAGCCCTTTTTATAGCCGCGAAGTAGGTAGTTTAGCTAGAAAGCTACTCGCGCTTATTAGACTCGGTACGTCGGGTCTTATAAGCGTCCGCCTTTCGTTATAGTTCCCTTCTAAGTTCTAAGAGGTCCTCGTTCCACTACGGCTTCGAGCGTGCGCCTAGTTTAAGGTAGGGAATAGTAAGGCTCGCGGCGTTAGATATAGTATCGGATAAAGAGGATTCTAGCTTATCTAACTCCGAAAGTTAGCGAAGGGAGCCGTTTACTATATTTCGCGAGGTATCGGCTTCTAGACTACTAGTTTTAAGGCTTTCGAGGGCCGTACTAACTAGGTCTTTAGCCTATTACTTAAAAA